>LBNU01010173.1:124474-161302 GCA_014162995.1 Artemisia annua
AAAAAAAAAAAAAAAAAAAAAAAAAAAAAAAAAAAAAAAAAAAAGGTCAGTATCAAAATTATTGTCTCTTAGAGTAAATACATACAATTTAGGAAAAATGTTTTGGCAAAAATATATTGTGATCGTTTAACATTTAATTAAATGATTTTATCTAATTTTGTAAATACAACCACAGACGGACGGAATCTGGGAGTTCCCACGGGTGCCCGGGACCTCTATGAATTTTTTCGATGTAGTATTAATTTTTGAAAAAAAACATCAATTTTTCTTAAATGTATCTTAAATGTACTCGGTCTATCGAAATCTGTTTATATATTACGGTTTTAAATAATTTGTGCACTCAGTTATATTTGATCCTAGTTCCGCCCCTGAATACAACAACAACTATAATAAAAGGGTAACAATTATCTTTTTTTGTAAACAAGCATATTAAAACAAATTACAAAGAAAGATTACAATAAAAGTAAGACGGAAGAGTAAATAAACTTTCTTTTAATTTAGATAGTGTCAAACTTTTTACCAACCACGCTATGTGGTAGTAAAAATAATAATGGAAAAACATGGTCCTTTTGGCCATTTGGATGTCAAGCTTTTGAAAGAGGTCTCAATGCAAACTTTTAACGAAAGATAAGTATTATTTGCTTAAGAATTAACTGCTTTAATAACAAGATACTTTACTTGTTTGTAGTAATAGTGTAATACACGTATTTTGAAAATTATTATGAAACAACACTAGACTTTCATTTCACTATGGAGAGTTGCGTTGTTATTATTGTTAAAAAAGGTTAAAGTGTGCCGTAAAAGTTGACAAATGAAACAAAAGCTTGTTATCATAATTGGTAACAAGTAATTAGGTAAAGTTAACAACATGAAAATATTCATGATGATTCTCCGTATAATAATACTACAGTCACAAAAGCATCCTGCTAATATACGCAATTAATTGTTTGTTAATATCGTATCATATATAGATTCACAATATAATGCAAAGTTAAATGTACGTATCAGGATATCAACCCAGTTTTTAAATCCAAATTTTAGACCCATTTTTCGTTTTCAAGCATGGCCGTCTTTGAGAGTGTGTAAGGTGAGCGACCGCACAGGGCCTTAAAATTTTTAGGGCCCCAAAATTTGTCTCATTAATAATTATATGCATGTGTACGCATATTTTTTACGAAGAAAAAAGTATTTACATGAGAAAACATCTTAAATAAGTAATATGTTAGAACGTTTAGATAGCTAATTGCATTATATCTTATAACGGTAACACTTTATATATAACATTCTTTCTCGAAAGACCTCATTATATAATTTCGTACAAAGCTCTCAAAAATTTTATCAATTCATGGGACGGCCCTGCTTTTAAGTGTCACATATTTCAAGGTAAAGGTACAATATTTTCACTGTAAGGTAACGTATTTCTATCTTGAATAATAAGGTAAGATGAGATAATATATAAAAATGTTGTATTAACAGAGAAATAAATGACGCTGAGATAATTGTTTTGTAGGATTTTATCCTTACTCGAGAGTCGAGACTTGCTTGCAAGAGATGATTGCAAAATAAGGAGTAGTATATTGACCAAACATAGTATATTTTAATTAGTGTGTCTCAAAGCCAACAATTTTTTTGCTTGGTTAGAAGCTAAGCATCATGCGACAAAGATAAAGTTAAGACTTCGTGTTTTTCTCGAACAATAAGTTGGAATGTGTAAGTGTCGTGGTGTTTCGAGATGGTGAGGTTGTTGAGATGGTTCATTTCGAGGAGATTATGCCTTCATGAGATGGTTCATTTCACGGTATTTGTTTGAGGCTGAAATGGTGAGGATATAAGGTCATGAAGCGAGCCAGGTCGTGAATGTTGTGAGGTCATGAGATGGTTTGTGTCGTGATTATGGTGAGGTCATGAGATGGTTTAGGTCATGGGTAATTGGGTATGGTGTGTTCGCGAGATGGTTTCGGGTCGTGGGTATGGTGTGTTCACGAGATGGTTAAGGTTCGTGGGTATTGTGAGGTCGGGAGATAGTTTCGAGATGTGGGTATGGTGAGGTAATGAGATGGTTTGGGTTGTGGGTATGGTGAGGTAATGAGATGGTTTGGGTCGTGGGTATGGTGAGAATGCGAGATGGTTTGGATTGTGGTTATGGTGAGGTTGCGAGATGGTTTTTGGTGGGTATGGTGAGGTCATGAGATGGTTTTGGTCGCGGGTATGGTGAGGTCGTGGGTATAGTGAAGTCGTGAGAGGTCTAGGTTGTGGGTACGGTGAAGTCGCGTAAATGGTTCGGTCGGAGGAGATGGTGAGGTGGTCATGTCGTGAGAGGGTATTAATGTGGAGATGGAGATAGAGATGGTCAGGTCAACGTTGTTATTCAGATCGTGAGATGGTAGGTGTCAAGTGTTTTAAGCCAAGGGTCATTTAAGCAACAATTTGAGAAATCGATCGTTTCCGTATGGGTTTTTATTTGGTGGTATTTTTACATCTTGGGGCATTCTCTTGTATCTACCGTCCTTGCTATTCGGAGTGACACCACTTGGTCAAATTGTGTGATCGTATGTTGAATTGTTTGCTTTGAGATTCTTACGGGTTATGTTTCATGTGTGAGGTCATATGTCATGGTCAGTTCCAACCCGTGCCATATTTTGCTAGGTGTTTGCCCTTAGTGCCACTGTGTTTGGTAGGTTTAGTGTGTCGAAGTTGTATATCAGGATGCTAGATATTCACTATGATATCCCAATTTGATCCAAGTGTAGGTGTTGGTCACCGAGTCAATTCATTGGTGTAGCTTGCTTGGTTTTTTATGTTTGTGTATTTGTAATCTTAACATCTTGCTAGTTTATCTATATAATATATATTGCCTTTAAAAAAAAGTCTCGCCATGAGCGGTAACGTCTGCGTACGGCTCCACGAGAAAGGGGCGGTTAGAAATGGCATTGTACACCAAGACCCAAGTCCCCAATGGCCGCATGCATAGATCATAAAAAATAGTAGTTGAGATCATAAATCCCTATCGATATAATATAACTGTGTGTGGAAAAGACGTATACAATTACATATCGAAGTTTGGAGAAGTCCTATAGGACAATCCTCTAGTTCGGCCGAAGGAAGATAACATGAAGATTCTAACCATCCTATCGATGGAACCTTGGATGGTTATAATTGTAAAAGGAGAAGTGTACTCATGTGTAGGTCTATATTGTTCATTGCAACAAAAAGATGAAATGTGGAATTGTTCCTCCACTTTTCTTAAGGTTTTACAAACCAATGTTAATAGTTTATGTAGTATAAATATTAGGGATTTTTGTGTTTTTAGAAACTAGACGACTATCCGTGCATAGCAACGAGATTTTATAGCGGCATATAGTTTTATTGATAAAAAATGGTTTAAGAGTTATAAACGAAAAATAATAAAAGTTTGAGGATTTGGGGTTTAAACATAATGTTTTGAAACCCGGTTCGACCCGAGCGGTTCAACCGGTTGAACCGTTCCGGTCGAAAAAACGGGTCAAATTAAACCGGGTCAACCTGCCGGGTTTGAAGCGACCCAGGTTAACCCGGTTTTCGATGTGTATTAATAGTGTGTTAATAGTTTCCAGCTTTGCATATGCTTTCCGAAAACAATGTACGAACTTCCTAAAATACGTTAAGTTTTCACTTTTCACTTTTTGGTTTTTCCTTTATAGTACCTCTGTCCCAAAATAAGTGTTTGACTTTTCAGAGTCAATCTGGTTCAACTTTGACTGTAACTATTTTTGTGAGTGTTACATAATATTTGATGCAAAATATATAAACGGATTGAGTTTTAAGTATATTTTTCAATGATGTAACTTTTCATCACATATTTTATACTATACAAAAAAAGAATATTCAAAGTTAAAGTTGAACCAGTTTGACTCTGAAAAGTCAAACTGGACACTTATTTTGGGACGGAGGGAGATATAAAAATTTAGATTACCCGGTTACTATGAAATATCTACAAATATAAAAGGCTTGTTAGAATTTAGTGATATACTGGTATCATGTAAAAACTGAAAGAACCAATACTAAACCATTTTACCCTTTACTTAATTGTGCCTCTGCCATGACATATTCACGTAGATGTTAGTCACACTCCAACCTCAGGGTTTCCAAGAGAGGACTATCAGATAATATATTTTGAATCACATCCTCATCTAATTTCACAAATGAAATAGACAAACTCGTAAGTTTATTCCAACTAATGGCCCCATTTGGATCAAGTGTGCAGTTTTTCAGTTTCAGATGAGTAAATGATGAAGTGATGAAAAAAACTCATCTAACACAAACTCAGCTTCTATCTCCTTACTCCAGAATACTAATGTAAGCTCTTCAACGTTACAATCCATAGCATAGTGAATCCAACTGTTGACTAGCGATTCAAACTGAGTATCGTAGATGGAAGTCAATTCTAATTTTTTGAGCTTCAATTGGCGACATTTTTTTATGGTTTTGTCAACGAACGAAAAGAAAGTGGAGGGTGAATTTTCGTTATAATCATTATCAGGATTATGGAAAATGAGATTAGAAACCGAAGGCCAAAGATGTTCCCATCGTTTGGAAAGGGTACCAGTCCTAATGGCTTCTTTTGTTGTAGGTAAACGAGAGATAATTTCAAGAATTAAGCAATCTAGCATAGGACTGATTCGATCTTCTTCTTCTTCATCATCGATTTTGATTTGTTTTGGGGTGAGTTCGTTAGGTTGATTTTGAACTTCTTCTTCCACCATTTCCATGGCAGCAACAGAACTATTGCTGCTTTTATCAGTGATCAACTGCAACATAACTTACATCACATGCACATATAGCCAACTGGCGAAATATAATTCACAATATGTACATCATTAGAATTTTAAGAAGCGCTATTAGCCATCCATACAATTTAAGAAAAATACGATAAAGAAATTTCTAATACTTGACTTAATAATTACCAAGTTTTGAATTGATACCACTTTACTTACTAATCCATTTACATAACACAAATCTTGCAAGACCCTGATCAGAATCGTGATGAGTAATTAAACAAGATCCTAAATGGCTGAGAAGACTCTCCTTTATGAAGGGGTTCACATTGTAAGACCCTGATTAATGATACGATGTTTACATGGAACTTTATAAGAAACGTCTCACTATTTATCAAGAAATTTCGTCGGACCAATACTTTGCGAACTATCATTTGTTACTTAAATGATTTTGTTTGTGTAACAGTGAAAATTAAATTGCTCTAAGTAAACTGATTAACAAGATATATGTAGAATTACCCATCTATATTTCATTATTGTGTACTAGTATTTGATTCCAATTATATTAACACGAATAATCATTTTCAAAACACACATTCACTCAAAGCAAATTTTAACAAAACATGATACTACCAAATCAACTCGGCATCATGGAAAGAAAATATCAAAGTTGATCTAGATATAATTTATAATCCTACAATCGAGCCCTGATATAGCAATAATCAACCAACACCAAACACATAATCAAACAAAAACTGCTATGTGAAACACCTTTTAAATAGACTAAGTTAGCGATAGCAATCACAACATATTAGCAAAAAAGGTGTACCTAGATTATTATATAAACCTAACCCTAATTCTTAACACAATCAAGTTTATGACTTAAAAAATTACCAACAGTTAAAGAAAACAAAAAGTAAACTGTAGCAACGTTCTAAAGAAAGATGAATATACACCTACCTTGTTGCCTGTCACTTCTGTGTTAAAAAGGTGAATTTTCTATGTTTGTGTTAAGCCAAGGCATGAAATAAAAAGAATTCCTTTTTAGTTTGTTTCTTTTAGGTTTGATTTCAGTTTGTGCTGTTGAAGCAGGGTTCACGTTCTCTACCTGAAATGACAAGTACAATTTCATACCAATAGTATGATCTGCACTTTTTAAGGGGTATTTGGGCTGAAGTGTTAAACTACTATCCTGCCCCCCCCCCCCCATTAGTTTTTAAGTGGGTGTTTGGATCTTTGCTTATTTGTAGTAATATTTTTTAAATAATTTTGTACTGGTGTATTGTAGTTTTCCGAGTAACTTGGTGTCATTGTGCAAAAACCATGTTCATCTCGATCTCAAATTGTTGCTATTGTTGTTCACTTATTATGAGTAACTTTTAATACCTTGTTACCTGTCACTATGTGCAAAATTCATGTCGATCTCGATCTCAAATTGAAGAGGAACTTATTGTGGATTCAATGGCATAATTTTTAGAACGTAAAACAATATAAATTTAGAAATGTCTAGGTTTTAGTCGGCTATAATTTTTAGAAAGTAACACACTTATTTTCCTAACTATCCTGAATGTTGTGTGTTTATCTTAAGGAACTTATTTTCATGATTCATATATATGGTACGTGATCTTTACATATATACTAGGAAATTTGCCCAAGTTTCAGCTTGACTCAACAATGATACGCTAATCATATTTTCATAGTTAAAAATTGTGATTGGAACTTGAGCTGACAAGAGCAAATATATACGAGTATATGTATATTTTGTGTACGAATAACCAATTAAAAGATCGATGTCTATGAAAATAATGTTTCATAAATTTCCACAAACAAAAACTCGATACATGTTGTTTTACTCAGATTGAACTAGTTATAATACCCGTGCACGCACGGGGTTTTTTACATAAATTGTTTTTATCATGTATGAATCTTACACTTTTGAGTTGTTGATAGTTGTTGGGATAGTTTGGAAACAAACCTCATAAAACACTCAATATAGGTTATATAATACATAAACACAATAAAAATATTACTACTGTAGTTTTAAATAGAAATCCAAGACACCAAACATGTAAAATGACACCAAAATAATCAATTTACACAAATATTAAAAGCTGATTATACTACATATAAGATAAGTAATA
Source organism: Artemisia annua (assembly GCA_014162995.1). Classification (NCBI taxonomy): domain Eukaryota; kingdom Viridiplantae; phylum Streptophyta; class Magnoliopsida; order Asterales; family Asteraceae; genus Artemisia; species Artemisia annua. The sequence goes on from LBNU01010173.1 coordinate 131,370, forward strand.
TATATCCCTTTTACAGTTCAATACCAAAAACTCTAGAAAGAAATTATGACCATCACATCTTATACATTTTTCTGGATGAAAGTTAAGAAACGTAAACAAAATATGGGTCCTCTATTTAAAGTAGAGGACCTGCCAAGATGGTCTAGCAACATCAAACTCTCTATTATACCTCATTTGATCGATATGCTTATGATGATTTTGCTTTTGTTGGTGTTAAAAACTCGATCGGTTGCATATCATCCATATTTAGGAGCTTCTTGATCTCGTTCTGGAAAACGATAACAACATATAAGATAAGTATACTGCACACTTAAAGAAAAACTAAATTTAATACAATTTATTTTACAGAATATTGGCACACTTTGTCCATTGCCTCATCAGCTAATGTGCTATTTTAAGTGATGGATAATTAATAATAGTTTTGTTTGATTTTGTTAATTATGGGTTACTCGTTTATTATTGGTGGGTTCATTTTATAAAGGTATGATAAACAGTTTTATGTTTGATATGGTTGTAATGATTATGGTTGGTCTACTATACTTTAGTGTTTATACAATATGTTTTTGTTAATATTATTAAAAACATTAGAAACCACAAAGCCTAAGACTAATGTATTTGATATTCGCTTCATTAAACTAATACTATTGCTAATATTAAACTACCAAGAATCAACTCAGCGTATTTGTGTAGTCCATGTGTTCATCAGTGGTGAAAACCAATGTCGAACCATGTCTATGTAATTAACTTGGTAAAAAATTCCAACAACTATAATACTAAAACATGTGAACCTTGTCTAACAGGAAAACTAATATACCCAGGTCATAAGAATGCATTACACAGGTTCACCAGTAGCACGTTTTAGGTCATCTTGAACCTCATCTACTAACTCCAGCAGGCTCATGCCATGTCAATTAACCAAATCAAAACAATATTTTACATATGTAGAGGCGATTAGAATATATATGTGGAGATGTGAATCAAGAACATTCATGAGAGGTGCTACCTATAGTCTCTCATGAAATAATTTGCAACTTATAAGAAGCAAAATTATAATTTCATTATATGAAAGTTATTTCTTTTATTAAGTTACAGCATCTCAAGAAAACTCACTGCCATTGTTAGATTTTGAGTCAAAGAGCATGCTGAAAGAATTTTATTAAGCCTGTGTAATTGGCATATAGGATATACAAACAAAGCACTATTCTGGATTGTTAACTCTGAGTTAAAAACACTTCACATTCTCCCTCTCAAGCATTTGCAAATTTAATAATGGCTCAATCTACATACTGTTTCAGAGTTCGTATACCTCACATCCACTCAAAATTAGTCTAATAACTATCTAGAAAAATCTTGCAGATCAATTCATAGAAAAAGTGGATTTAAATGAACACCCTGGGTAAAGCTAACCAACGACCACTATACATGTAATGCTATAAATTACGAAAGTAAAATGTGTTTTTCAACAAACAAAAATAATTATCGGCTCAAACTTGTCTAACTTGTGTTACTTGAACTTGACACCTTTCACCTTGCTACCTTGACATATCATGTTTAAGAAGGAACATGGTTTACCCTGTTGTTTATTTTTCATTTCCCATACGCCATCCTGAGATAAAAAAACGAATTACACATTTTATTAATCATGGGCCACTTGGAGGATAAGATAGTGGGAAAAATATATAAAATATATAAGTATAGAGAACTCCATTCAAGAAACATGCTCCAGCAATCAAACAATACATATTATGATATTAACAATTGAACTTCGTGAATATAATCCTTCTTTTTTCTTTGCAGCACCTAAGACCCGTTCAACATAAAATGGGTCAGAATGGGTAAATTCGACCGATTCTGGGTCAAGTTCCAATATTTTGTAGATGAGTAAAATAACAATTGTAGCTAATAATGAGATTATATAAAACTCATAATGATTTACTTAGCATCTTTAGTTTTCAAAAATCAAAATTAACATATACTGAACAAAAATTCAAACATCTTGCATAAATATGAAGACAATGTAGACCTTGTTTTTGACTATACTATAAAGTATGTATACTTTCTACTTTTTGTAAACTGTTATCTTCCCAGGATGCCAAGGCAGCCAGGTACGGAATTATAATTTCATCTCTTTTAGTTTAACTTCGATTTGTACATTTTGTTATGATTCATGTCATAGTATATGGTCATGTGTGAGCCCAATTTTCAAAAGACTGGACCACTCATGTAAGATTCTGCATACCATTTAGTTAACTAAAGCTAAGTTATTTAATATTATGTAGCAGTAGTAAAATGGATCGGTTGTGGAAATCTTGCATCACCTGATGTTTTTATTATAAGGTCTCTATTACAATAAGGAAAAAAAGTTCAAATAACATATCTCTATTGCGCTAAAACGATAAAGTTCTCAAAACATGAGAAATAAGAGCATACCTTTTAAAAAGTACATTTCTTAGTTTCGTGTAGAGGATATGTAGCAGCAGGACTTTCTAGTTGCAGTTCCCGTTTACTTTGACCCAGTTTTGATGTTCTTTGACTTTACCCATCTTGGTTTAAGGAATGCTATTATACCATATCTGAAAATCACAATAGTAGCATATTCAGAAGATTGAATTAATCCAGTTTTTAAAACATTACTACCAAATAGCAGCTACAATTACATTACAATCGTAACACACAAAGAACATATCTCAATTGCATCCTTATATATAAGAATTAATTCATACCTGGGTGAAGGTTTATTTTTCTTAATAAAAAGTTTGCACACAATCAATATATTGAACATACGTGTGATAACAATTCATAGAATTGATTGGGAAAAAATAATCATGTCATGCAAAAGGCACCATCAACTTCAAACGAAGTAGGTCGATTATCTATACTAACGAAAGCCTTTCTAAAAAAAATCTATACTAACGAAAGTTGAATTTGACCATGATTATTTGAAACTAATTCAACATAAATCATTAAAACTTTACCTCTAAAAAACTCAAGCAATGATTAAACTTTGATCGCAGTTATGATACTTATTGATGTGAATTTTTTGGTTTTTTTCTCACATGATTGGGTGGATTGAGAAGAATGGGAATATGTGTAACTCCACCGTGTTTTTTTTTTAGTATTTACAGTTTGGCACCCTCTCAATTAAACAATTAACATCAACCCCATGTGGTTTTCTATCTTTTTCCTAATAAGTTTTTAAAAACGAAATTTTGTAACCGTTGACCAAATTGGATTCAATTTTGACTTTTAATTAACCAATTAAGTTGCTTAATTTCGCCTACATGGCAAAATCAAGCTTTCCTATTGGCCCAATTTTTTTTTCAATGAGAAGGGTTTTGCAAAAACACTCCGAAACGATGTAATTCTTTTATTATATAAAAGATATTCAGACAAATGGTTGTGGTCCATATTCTAAATCAACCTTCCATGCATTTTTAGCAGATTTTATCATATTAAACAAAAGTCAATAGAGAAGATAAGCAAGAATCCGTTGTAGTCTAGTTGGTTAGGATACTCGGCTCTCACCCGAGAGACCCGGGTTCAAGTCCCGGCAACGGAATCTCTCTTTTTTGTTTTTATTTTATTTTAAATCCCACAATACAAATTATGTTTTACTCATTTTTTAATTTGTTCAATATTAAAGTGTTTATCCAATAGCTAGGAAAAACAACTGATTGTTGGATTATTTGTCTACTAGTTTATCATGTGCAAGCACTTGGATTGTTTTGTAAACGATTTTGCACCTTGTGTAAATATTTAGATTGTGTTGTAATCAATTTCACGCGTTATGGTATTATGAAACAATGACGAACAAAGTTATATATCATGAACCCTTTATGGCTGGTTATATGATCCACTCATAGTGCCACATTCGATTAACCACATGTGCATAATTCAAGTTTGCTCAACTTGTCAATGAGGGGTTCCATTGGCATCACAACAACACCGACTGAGGTTCACAGGAACACATGACATATGATAAACCAAAATCATAGAATCATATGTTTTTTGAATGTCTATCTTAAAAGATATTCTTTTTGGACCTCATTTCCTATTGTAGCCTTTTAATAATTCAATTAGTATGTTGTCTTGGATTTGTCTTCTAGGTATAAAAGCACTTTGATCCAAACTCACCAGCTTTCACAGTTGATGCTTGATTATAAATTTATATAGCACATTACATCAGGCTATATGTCTAAAATCAGACACTTTCATTGGAGTTTGACACTTTCATAGTTTGTAGCTTAGGAACTACTGTACCAGGTTAGGAAAACTCTTTGACTGCTTTGTGTACATCTTGACCCACAATATTCCATCCTTTTTATAAGAACATTGTTACATTCCAAAACCCGTTGATGTAATTTTGAAGAACATATGTTCTTAAGGTAAAAGTCCAATATTATTCAGTTTCAGGCTCGGATAGCAACCTGTGCTGGCTGCCTAAACGCACAAGGCCCAAAACTCTTAAGGGCTCAAATTTTGCATGTTAAATAGACTAGTAAAGGGCCCAAGATGTAGCGGTACAACTATTTCATGTGCAAAGAAGCATTAACTTCTCAGTTGTCTACAAGTTATTTGATGGAACCTTGAAGTTTAGAGAAGTCCTATGGGACGATCCTCTCATTCGGCCGAAGGAATATAACACGAAGATTCTAACCAGGCTATCGATGGAACCTTGAATGGTTATAATTGTTAAATGAGAAGTGTACTCATGTGTATGTCTATAAATGTTCCATTGCACCAAAAAGATAAAATGCCCAATATTCCTCCATTTTTCTTGAGGTTTACAAAGCAATGTTAATAGTTTATGTGGTACAAATGTTAGGGATTTTTGTGTTTTTCCATTGAAGAAACTAGATATAAAAATTTAGATTACCCACTTACTATGCAATGTCTACAAATATAAAACGGCTTGTTAGAATTTAGTGATAGATCATGTAGAAACTTAATTTAAAAGAACCAATACTAAACCATTTCACCTTTACTTAATTTAGCTTCTGCCATTACATATTCACATGAACTACATTTGTGCTAAAGAATAAGTCAAGGCAATTTCCTTTTGTGCACGCATCACAGTAACCCATCTATGTGTACAATCGAATCAAACTCGTAGAAGACTGAAGTTGAGCACAATCAATCAAACACACTTGCCAAGGACTTTATAAACAGAAGGTAAAATAAGATACGATCAGACAACTTTATCAACAAATAAGAGAACCAATAGTTAATAAGCTTACGAGCCAATAAGTTTTCTAAAGGGTAGGCAAGAATTAACTTCTTACAGTTAAATTGAGCATTGTTCAGAATCTACCAAATCACAATCTCCTAGCAAGGAGCCGCAAACTTAGCCTAACCATAAATCTAATGCTCCATCGATCAATCAAAATAACCTCGCCACCTGTAGGACCATCAGTAATCATCTAAACTCGCAAAATNCTAAATCACAATCTCCTAGCAAGAACACGCAAACTTTTTTTTTTTGGTGCAAAAGGTGAAATTTTATATATAACTTCCAACATGTACAATAACTGTTTAGTACAAAACTGTTTTTCCACACCATCATTGCTTATCCACACAATTTTATCAGCAATCAAAATAACCTCGCCACCTGTAGGACCATCAGTAATCATCTAAACTCGCAAAATCCGGAAAATTCGCTTTCGACTGCTGTTTGATACTTGATGTCTGATGGTAAAGTGAAACCTTTAGCTTCCAAAAGTGACAGAACCTATGAAGCAAAACTTTTAGTAAGAAGAGAACATAAATGAGAATGGTACTAAATCTGTATGAATTACTTTTTACACAAGCAATACAAATGTTGAGGCAGGTTCATGTTTTTGTCTGCAATGTACATCTAAAGTTTTATGAACTTAACAATAATTATAAGTTCATGTTGTAAGATTAAATTCTGATTTTCTGATTATTTTTGGTCAAAAAAATCATATATGAAGAAGCATGTGACAAGTTTTTGTAAAAAGAAAAATAATTCTACTTCTTTAGTTCGTTAGGTTGGAATAATCACTTTGGAAACGCACAACCAAACATCGAATAAGAATTTGTTTTTACCTTTTGACAGGATTTCCCAATTGTAAGCTCCTTGACATGGCCTAAGCTTAGTATAAGTCCTTTGAGCATTTCTTCGTTCTCCTCATCGGAAAATACTTGTGGAAAATTCCTATAATTCAACTTAGCTTTAACTAAAGATGATACATTTAGCAACACAAGCTTCCGCAAGGCCAATATATTTTGGATTGATAGTGACATAATATTAGGAGCATTGATTTCAATCATTCCTGCGACATTCTCAAATGTAGGATCCATATACGCACAAAGCACCAAGTTCTTGACACTCTTAGAAGTAATATTGAGCCGTCTATAACCATAGCAATGGTCCAACTTCAAAGTTTCCAAGAGAGGGCTACCAGATAATATATTTTGAATCAAATCCTCAACTAATTTTGCATATGAAATAGACAAACTTGTAAGTTTATTCCAACTAATGGCACTCGTTGGATTAAGTATGCAGCTAGTCTCTCAATCTCAGATGAGTAAAAGATGAGCTGATGAAAAACAACTCATCTAAAACAAACACAGCTTCGGTCTCCTTAGTCCCTAATATTACATTAAGCTCTTCAACATTACAGTTTATAGCATAGCGAATCCAACTGTTGACTAGCGATTCAAACTGAATTTTGTAAGTGGAATTTAGTTCGAATTTCTTGAGCTTCACTTGACGACATTGGGTTATCGTTTTGTCGACAAACGAAAAGAAATCAGAGGGTGAATGACTTTCATCAAGATCAGGATTATAGAAAATGAGATTAGGAACAGAAGGCCAAAGATGTTCCCATCGTTTGGAGAGAGTACCAGTCCTAATGGCTTCTTTTGTTGTGGGTAAACGAGAGATAATTTCAAGAATTAAGCAATCTAGCATAGGACTTATTCGATCTTCTTCTTCGTAATCAAATTCATTTCTTTTTGGGGTGATTTCAGAAGGTTGATTTTGAACTTCTTCCACCATTTCCATGGCAGCTTTTCTCAATGATCAACTGCAACATAACTTACATCATATGTACATGTAGCCAACTGGTGGAATATAACTTATAATGTATGTACATAATAAGAATTTTATCAAGCGCTCCGTTCATAACAATCTAAGAAAATACCAAAAATAAAATACTTCTTTGTCATGACTTTATTACAAAGTTTTGAATTGGTACCACCTTACTTACAAGTCCATTTACTTAACACAAATACATCAAGAAAACCATCAGTTAGTCACTTGAAATTGTGATAGTCGTTTTAGAGTGATCGGGTAAAAGTGAAATGATTTTGATTTTGCATAGGTGAAAAGTTGCTTTAGAGAAACAGATTAACAAGATAAATGTAACTCATCTATAATTCTATATGATCACGCTTCTTTCTAGGTGAATAATCATTTTCAAACACAAATTCACTAACCCTTAATGACTAATTTAATTTTATGAAAAATTAAAGCATTTAATGAAACATGGCGTACCAAATCAACTCAACATTAGGTTAAATGCAAAGCTTTTACTGAATTCGAACTCAAGATTTTGACCATCTTTTTGTGTGTGTGTGTGTTGGAATGCTATGGTGGAGTTTATTTGGAAAACATTTCCTATTTCTTGTTTTGCAGGAAATAGGAGGAGAGTTTTATTTCCTCAAAACAATGAAAAATTTAGAAAACGAGTTTCATGTCAAAATTTTCCTTTCGCTTTTCCCCTTTTCTGATCAAACAGTAAACCTTCACAAAACTGGACTTTGGTAACATTAATGTCAAAATTCAAATCCAGATTATGTGATCAGCTGGTAGCGAAATTAGTTGGTTTATTTAATTCCAAGTGACTATTTAAGTTCCATCATTCATAAGAATTTCAAAATCTTTTTTAAGACAAGAACTTGTAAAGGTGTGTATAAATTGCCTTTCAGTCAATATTGGAGAATATGTCACATTTTCGGTCATGTAATTTAACGGGGAATATCAATATATCATTACGATTGACAAGGTCCCTTACCATTTACCAACAAGACAGCAAACCAAAATACCAATTCTACATATTAACCTTTTATACATTACATGAAGTGAAACAACGCCATATAAAGTTTGAAAAAAAATAAAAATAAAAATTACCTCTCTTTTTTTTCCCCTAAAAAATACAAATTCCTTCTACACCTATAATAACCCCTGTCAAACAAATAATTGAGGTTTGTCAATATTTTAATCTTAATTAAGATAACAACTTTGTGCTAATCCACTATGTATTTTATTAAAGGAAATGGTTGTAAATTTGTAATACAAACTTATCCTAAATAATACAAGTTTTTTTCCAGACTTTTTGAAAAAACATGTTATGGAGAAACAACAACAACAACAACAACAACAACAACAACAACAACAACAACAAAAAAAANTGATCACATCGTTTGGAGAGAGTACCAGTCCTAATGGCTTCTTTTGTTGTGGGTAAACGAGAGATAATTTCAAGAATTAAGCAATCTAGCATAGGACTGATTCGATCTTCTTCTTCGTAATCAAATTCATTTCTTTTTGGGGTGATTTCAGAAGGTTGATTTTGAACTTCTTCCACCATTTCCATGGCAGCTTTTCTCAATGATCAACTGCAACATAACTTACATCATATGTACATGTAGCCAACTGGTGGAATATAACTTATAATGTATGTACATAATAAGAATTTTATCAAGCGCTCCGTTCATAACAATCTAAGAAAATACCAAAAATAAAATACTTCTATGTCATGACTTTATTACAAAGTTTTGAATTGGTACCACCTTACTTACAAGTCCATTTACTTAACACAAATACATCAAGAAATCTTGCATAAACATATCAGAATCGTGATGACTTATCAAACAAGATCCTAAATGGCTACATGGTTCACCTTTATGAAGGGGTTAACATTGTAAGATCCAGATAAGTGATACTCAGGATGACAACATCGAACTTTATAAGAAATTTGTCACCATTTATCAAGAAATCATGTTGGACAATAACTAGCTATTGGATGTTGTTTATGTAGAACGTATGCCAAAAAACCATCACTTAGTCACTTGAAATTCTGATAGTCGTTTTAGAGTGATCGGGTAAAAGTGAAATGATTTTGATTTTGCATAGGTGAAAAGTTGCTTTAGAAAAACAGATTAACAAGATAAATGTAACTCATCTGTAATTCTATATGATCACGCTTCTTTCTAGGTGAATAGTCATTTTCAAACACAAATTCACTAACCCTTAATGACTAATTTAATTTTATGAAAAATTAAAGCATTTAATGAAACATGGTGTACCAAATCAACTCAACATCAGGTTAAAGAAACATCAAAGTTGAGACAGTATTTATAGTCCTTGAATCCAACCCTGATATAGCAATAATCAACCAACACCAAACACATGATTTAAAAAAAAAAAAAAAAAGTTTTGTTATACACCTTATAAAACATTTTACATTTATTGCATAAAAAGCTGCTCCAAAAACCTAACCCCAATTCTTTATACTACAGCACCAAAAAGTTTAATACTTGAAAATTACAAAAATTTACAGAAAACAAAGAAAAATGAGCATACATACCTTGTCACTGGTCACTCTCTCTAGTCTCTACAAAAAGGTACATTTTTATGTTTGTGTTGAGCATAAGAAAAAATGATCCTTTTTTAATCTTCAGTTGTTGAATCACGTTCTCCACCTGACATGACAAGTACATCATACCACTTTTCTTACTTAAACACAAAAATACACACACAAAACAATTTCTCACCACTTTTCTTTTGTTATGTAGTTGTGACCACTGAATCACCCATTTTTTTGTCTCTCGACACATCATCCTCAGCCATCATAGTGGTGTTCACGGGTGGTCTTTAGCTTTTTAGGCACCATTACTTGCATTCTTAGAGTGGGGATATGGCAAAGGATCTTCTTTGTTCACATAATTGTTACCTCACCTTTATTTAAATACAAGCCAAGAAGATTTCAAACAACATGCCACCAGTTAGTTTACCGTGTCGGTTAAAGTTAGCAATGTTTGAATCAGAATATGTCGGGAATAACTAAGTTACATGCATATGGAATGCGGTAACAATTTAAAGCCAAAACATGAAGTTAAAGTGCCACTAACAAATTAACCTTATCACCACATTAGGACTATGATCAAGCAATAGTTGGTTCTGATGTCCACTTATATTTGAATCACTATCAAATTATGAAGGTGAATCACTATGAGGAAACTTGATGTGTGATGGAGAAGTAATATCTTGTTAAACCGTAAATATCACTTATATTTGAATCACTATCAAATTATGAAGGTGAATCACTATGAGGAAACTTGATGTGTGATGGAGAAGTAATATCTTGTTAAACCGTAAATATCACTNCATATCCTTGCTGATTCCCCATAACACCAACCATTTGACCCGTATTGCCCATATTGAACCTCGGTTGAGCAATCTGCTTGTTACGAGTGTTCGATGAAATTCGTTGGTTGTTGTTAGTTGGAGTTGAACCGTAAATATCACAACTTTATCAATCTAAATCATGTATAATATGAAGAAAAGAGATGAGAAAGATGGTGACTTGATGTATAATATGAGGCGTATGGAATAGAACTTTTATTAGAGAAAACACACATAAAACACATACAAGCTCACACCTCAAATGAGAGTTTGAGGTGTATATATAGTACAATTCGTGGATGCCCTAAAGGCTTGATGGGCTTGGGCTTGGACTTGGTTTTATACTTAAATCTTAACTTATAACATATTAGCTTAACTAATCCAAGGCCCAATGACTAATTCTACCTACACGACACACTATATTACATATGAGACCGACCATCACTTTTTCTATAAAATTTAAATGCTAACAAATCTTTGTCTTCCAAACGAGCGAGCGCCTAGAAAGAGATTTAGCAAATATTTACAAATGAAAATAACCGGTTTTAATGAACACACAATGTTGTTCCCCCAATTAAGTGATTATAGCTTAATTACTAAGTTAAATCACTTACAATGCAAACAAATGAAACAATTTAAAGCATTTTCTAATAGATACGTAAAAGAGTTTAAAGATAAAAACACAATATAATTTTTAACGTTTAAAATTATTATTCGAATGAATCAAAGAATTTGGCAAGGATTGCTTGCGTAATAGCAATCATAATTGAATGACAGTTGTGATGATCTCCTCTATGACTAAAACACAAAACCCTAGTTTTGGTTTAAGAAAGAACTTTACTTACTCGCTGAATGTTCAGCGGACTAAGTTCTACTCAAGGAGAGTACATGCTCTTCAATGTGTATCACATTAATTACAAGAGATGCACCTGCTCTTCTACGAACATTCTTTTTTATAACAGGGAATTAGGGTTACAAAAGGTTAATTACTTTACATGTGGTAAGCATCTAATGGGTGGTTGAGATTACATTAAATGCAACGGCACCAAGTACAAAATAAAGCATTCTTTATGGAACAATTGAGTACAATGTTTGTACTTTTATACCAACTTTGAGTATAAAGCAAATTCCCCCCCCTCTTTTGACATTCTATAATCTAGAGATTCTTTTGGTCAACTTCTTTGTGAATGAGGAGATCAAACACCGTTTAATGTGGCATAATGTAGAAAGTATATGATACTTTTACGATTGAAACTATTGGATATTAAAATTTATATGCTATACGATTTAAAAAAATGATACATAATGTATGCTCATCTTTTATATAATAAAAGAATTACATCATTTCGGAGTGTTTTTACAAATCCCTTCTCCTTGAAAAAAAATTGGACCAATAGAAGAGCTCGATTTTGCCACGTAGGCGAAATCGAGCAATGTGATTGAGCAATAAAAAGTCAAAATTGAATCAAATTTGGACAAACAATACTTAATTTCGTTATACAAACAAATTGTGTATAAAAATCAACGTGTCAATTTTGTGAGAAAATAAACTTAATAACTGGCGGGGCTAATTTCAAAAGACTAGGGGTCAAGTAAAAAAGTTTTGAAAGAAATTAACACAGTCCCAAATTTCAATCCACATAAGAATTGGTTATTCATTCTTCTCTTCTAACCCACTTTCCCAACCCTAAAAAAGTCAAAACGATTGAAAGAACAAAAAATTAATTCTGAAATATTACGATGACCAATTGAAAGAATGATTTAGTTCGTTGCTATCACATATCCAACACTAGGATCAAGCCTAAATCCATGTCATAGCAACAGTGGGCATTATTATAATATTTTGGGTTCAATATCCGAACATGTTCAAGGAGGCATATTAATTGGTGTTGAACCTTAAGTTTTTAATTCATAATTTATATAGTCAATGTACTTTTAACATAAATAGTTGTAAGATAGTTGGTTGCAAGTATAAATGTAGTTATCTATTCCAGTGTTGTAGGAAATGGATCTAAGGTGTCTGATAATGAATTTTTTTAGGCTTCTTCATGTTATTAATGGTTTTGCATGATTTCCCCTGCTGTTTTATTTGTATGATGGTCTATTTTTGAGGTTAAAGTTTGCTTTGGTTTCAGGATACCCTTATTAGAAAGACTTGAAGCAGAAGGTCTATGTCATTTTATGCTTGCGGGCCTTGGTTTCAAGCGTGCCACTTGGATATTTTTCCCAGGTTCGCATATTTATGGTTAAAAATCAACGCTGATTGCTTTAACGACAATGTTTCCTAATATGGTTACTAAAGAGTATCTCAACACATGTATAGTATTATATAACACTATGCACTTTTTGCATTTACCAATACTCGAATAACCTCTATGGCAGCTAATGTATTTGTGATGACCGATGCAAGAAGTCAACTGTCATCTTTTGTATCAGGATATAGTGTATATAGTGTGTATTATGGTGGAGGAAAAATGCCTACAATTCGACCAAATAAACGCAAACTTAAAGACATATTTGTGAAGAACAACACATATGAATGGAAAGTTTTCAGAACCTGGATATGAAAAACATTAGACAAAACAAACGGGTCTTTTCACGACCCGTTGAAGGATTGTAATTAAGGAAGAATTTGGTTTGTGATAAGTGGTATACGATATAAATTGTGAGGTATGCTACACCCACAAAGAAACTCCCACAAAAACATCCACAAGCTGACGTGTCAGCGTTTTATTGGTGTACTGTGTAACAGTTTCTCTCTCCTCTCTCTTACTGAACCAATCGGTCTCTGCCACATCAGTTTGTGGATTCTTTTTGTGGAACTTTCTTTGTGGCCCTAGCATTTCTCATAAATTATATTATGGTTTTAGATATTTGTTTCATTATTCAAGTAAAAATATGTTTATCTCATGTATGAGCAACATGTATCTAATCAACAAAAGAAAATGGGCGAGGTTTTGCAGCTAATGATCACTACAACATATATGTGATAAAAGCTTATTTATTGCTTAGCTAACTTTGCCTACTGTATGTGGGCAGTTTTACTTTTTGACCTTATAGTTTTTTTTGTTTTTTTTTTTTTTTTTTTTGCAACGCAATGGAGGGTAAAGCACACTCAAAACTGACCCAACTAAGAATATATAATAGGTAAGCACTTTCTTTTCCTATATTCAACATGAACTCCTGCTTAATAGCGTCATGCTTGGGTTGAAACATGTTAGTTTTCGTTGTGTCACAGTTTGAATTGGGAGAATATTTGACAAATAATTAGATTATTCTTGAATAAATAGCTATAGCTGTAAATGAAATTGACACTTCTTGATTTAATGATTTGGGGTTATTTAGGCAGAGTCAGAATCAAGTTAATTGAGACATATGTATCATAATAAAATTACACATAAAGCTAACTACGGATTATGCTCAGTTAGATTTACGCGAAACAAGTCAAGCAGCTTTCTGTTTCTAAACACAACAGTGGTTTCTTTTATGGGCATAATAATACTTGGCAGATAGGTGGCAAAATGTTTTCATATGATCCTGAAGATCGTCCTACATTCCTACGGCTAAGGAGTTAATGCCCTAATTATCTAAATTCATTTTATCGTTATAGGTTTTTGTAGGGTTTTATTTATGTTATCGGGTCAACTTGAATCTACAGGAAATATTTTTGTTTTTACTGATGACTAAAGGGGTGTTTGGTTGTTGTTGTTTAAAGGTGCTAGGTTATTATTGTACTGGTGTCTAATGGGTCAAAAGGATAAAAAAAAGGTAGTACGGGTCAAATGAGTCAAACCACGTTGTAAGTCCCCCAAACTTTATATTCTAAGGCATGTATTCTTAGGTTCCGGTATCCAGGAAGGTAATTAGTGGGTACCTACAAGAAGATACATGAAAATAGTTAAGCCATAAGCGTGAACATGCTAATCAGATTTTAAAAGCTCTCATGGCTATCAATAGTGTTTCTTTAACTGAAATAGAAGTTTCCCTGATTTTACTTTTGTTAACTTCTCGAGGAAATGCCTTTTATTTACATGTCAATGATTGTTTATCGTGCTATTCGTTGTTGCACTCTAGAATTCAAAATCCTACTCAAAACAAATTCACTAACACCCAAAAATACAAACACGTCCATAAAAGTATTTGGACCTCTAAACTTTGGGGGATAAACACCTTAATTTTAGACCTTGATTGCTAACTTATTGCTTATGCAGTACGAAACATATAGGTCAGAACCCTGGGTGTGTGTATGCGCCATTCAAGTTGATGTTCGTTTTATGATAAATGTATGATTTGTTATTGACCATGGAGTCTTATGCTGTTTCATTCTTCATGATAAAGTTAACTGATTTTAGTTTGTCTCTGTTTTGACAAGAACTTGGGGAATCAACGATTTTACTGAGGTCAATAAAAATTTAAATATTTTATTTTCAAGCTTTTTAATCACTCAAACTTTGTTTGTCTAATTAAAACTTACATAATTTGTCGACTTCCATGTTTGCGATTCGGTTAGGCGGTTAATATTGATTTAGAGGGTTCTTTAGATTGGTTATAAGTGTATATATATATGGATTAGTGATTCTTTTATTGCAGATAAGAAATAACAAATGCTCTCTAAAGCCTACTTATTTGTTTATTATAGACTAAAGGAAGCACTATATAAATAGGTTGGTTCTTATTTTATAATATACATAGTACGTTATAAGTAGGGTAAACACCGAGGATACTCTATGTACTATTCGAGTTAACTCATTATGGTAGATTAAGATAAAATGATGGTTAGTTGGTCATCTTAGGTGAACTGGTAAAGAGAATTAGAATTTTTAATTTCTGTTAACTTCTAATAAAGCTGGAACGATGTTCGGTCGGGTCAGGTCGGGTAAGGTTATGAGTCAAAATGGTTAATATTTTTGTATTGGTCAGGATGGGTCCTAAACACCTCTCATTTTTTATCTTTCAAACAAACTTGAGTCTTTATAAATAGTTAATGTGCCAAAATGATTCTAGACTTTGTATTTTTTCAATAATAATCTTGACTTCTAAATATAATATTTCCATGCACACTTAGAATTAACAAGGTTGGTTAAAAACATAATCTATATCGGCCACCATTCATTGATTTCCCATTTTATTGATATTGATATAATGGCACATGGTACATTAGATGGGGTTACAACACCGTATCCATCATGGGTCGATATAGATTTCGTAAGTGTATGTCTATTGCAATTATAAAAGGGTGTTTATGCGTGTGTACTGCTCTTCTTAGGTGTGTTCAAGTGTGCTGCAAAACTGAACTTTTAAGGGGTGTTTGGGCTGCTGCAAACTGCAGTTTTTAAGGGGTGTTTGGGTATGGCTGCTGTAGCTTTTATGGGCATTTGAGTCTGTTACAAAACTACAATTTTAGAGGGTGTTTTGGGTTTGTAGTTTTTTTTAATGACTACATTAATTGCTAAATTTGAATTTTTTACAGGTTTTTCTTCCACTTAATTTATGTGGTCCCCATTTGTTTATGGGTGAATTGGAGCTCACTACGATGAGGATTAGCATCTATGATACAATGTGCGTGCCTCTTGAAATATGCTAGATTTTGTGGTCACTCTTTTTTTTTCCTCACTTATGTGTCTATCTTTGTACATTTTGCCAAGTCGATTGTTGACATTAAGAACAAAATATCATATTACATCCTTTTGGATTATTTAAATCATTGTCATTGATATATATATATATATATATATATATATATATATATATATATATATATATATATATATATATATATATATGTATATATATATATATATATATATATTTGCATTTATTCGTCTTTTTGGATTATTGAAATCATTGTCATTGCTATATATTTGCATTTATTCACTATTTTCGTTAGATTTTCTTCATGTCTAGGCTCCGAATATATCGTAAAATTAACTTTTTAAATGCATAATGAAGAAACGGTTAAATCATCTAGAGTTAATTTTTTTAGCTCATTTGGTTCAAACAATTACACGAAATAAATAATAATAATTATTATGCACAATTTAATTTTACGGAATGAGTAACATACTATGGTAAGTTCAAAAAAAAAAGAGAGTAACATACTATGGTAATACATAATTAAAATTTTATGTTTAAACCCTGTGCGTGCACGGATATTATAACTAGTAAGCATATTGATGCTATTTTTATATGTTGCTTTTACATAAAGTTATCCAACATAAAAATCTTGCTATCTGTAAAGCTATTATAACGAAAAATGATAACACGAAAAATTGTTCGCCGGAATTTTTGATTGTTTGGTACATGCCGCCGCAACGCGCGGGTACCCTGCTAGTAAACTATAAACCTTTTACAACTCTTCAAATGATTTATAATAACACACGCATTAAATTATGAAGAGGTTCAAGATTATGAACCTTTTCATACCACATGTACATGAAATAAATATCATTATAGTTAAAATGAAAGATAAAGCTTTATATATAGGTTTTAGACCTTTTGATGAAAGTACTATAGTGGATGCCCTTAGAATAGCTAGCAACTAATCATTTTAGACATGTCTTATGTTTATTAAAGTGGCGTGTAATTTAACATAATGAATTATTAGTTAAGTTGGGAGTCTCAGTCTCTAGTTTCAGAGAGTGTGAAAATGAAGATCAAAGTTAGAAGTGCACATTGTTACCGTCTAAGCTAGAGAGGATGTAAATATATAATACGGAGTAACAAACTACTACTCTACTTCGTAGTATTTTGTACGATCAATACCATTCAAGTATACTATTAACGTCACACAGATGTACTGAAAAAGTCTTAGGATTTGTTCTCTTTGTCATATTATGATTATCTACTTGTTTATATACTTGATGCCTTATTAATTAGTCACTGACGAATCGTTTTGCTCACTATCTGTAATTGTGTAGATACTTAAATTGTTACGCAATCAATATCAAGCTAAACACGTCTTGATACCTTGTAATCAACTGCCAGCCCACTGTTTATTGGCAAATGGCAACTGACATTATATCTGAACCCGTTATGATTGACTAGTTAAACAATCACGTGCCACGTTTGACTAACCCCATATATACACATAATCCATGTTTGCTCAACATGTCAAGGAGGGCTCCTTTTGTGCATCACACCACCCACGTATCACTATATCCGATAAAGTAATCCATGTATGCTCAACATGTCAAGGAGGCTCCTTTTGTTTGCAGGAACACATGGTATATCATAAACCAGACCCATAGAAGTCTTGACATGATCAGCAAAATTAATCTTATCAAAAAACCTTTATCATTAAATAAGAGAACCAATGTTGACATGAGATTTAGCACCAATAGTTAATTAGCTCATGAGCCAAGAAGATATTTAACACAATGCCAACAATTATGTCTAATAGTTCACATAAGCATTGTTCAATCAAAACTAGATAGGAAGTAACAAAGTTATATGCATTTGGAATGAAATAACAAGTTATCGCCGATATATGAACCCAAGTACCACCAATCAATTAACTTCATCACGATCAGGCCGGGCCACGATCAAGCAATAGTTGGTGCTAATCTCCATTTGAATCTGAATCATCATCAGAATATATATACTTGATGTTTGATGGAACAGTGAAACCTTTATCTTCCAAACAAGCGAGAGTCTACAAACAAAAAATAGCAATGATAAGAGAAACATTATTGAGAAATGAAATTTCTGTATATACATTTATTTATTATGATAAGATAACTTGCAATCAACCCGTTATGAACAAAAGAGACCCTAGCTCTTAAAAAGAAAAAGACATTCATACTCCGTGTATGAGTTCTAGAAAGCCAATCAAGGAAGTGCATCGAAATATTGGCTTACCATTAAGGGTATTCTTCACTATAATTAGAGTTGTTCATGCATGGTTTGACATTCTTCACTATTCTTAGAGTTCATGTTATGAGTGTTAGTTTTTTTTTTTTTTTTTTTTTTTTGGATGTGAGATTTAACCCATTATTGCGACCTGAAATCACAATAATCAATTGTGAATCTTAAAGTAAAATATATATTATTTTTTCAATTGATTAATCTGGATAAAAATAATCAGATTTGAAGAAGAATGGGATGTGTTACTGTTAGAATTAATTATTAAGATGAGCCTCAACCAACTAATTATCTGATTTTAAATCTCCAAGTTCATATTGGCTCAAATCAATTACTTCAACAAAGAAAATGAATAACTGATATAAGTACTACTACAATTAAATCTTTCGGTAGACTTCAAAATACATATTGCCAAAGAAAGAAAAAAAGAGGAAACTTTACCTTCAAAGAGATGCTCCCGATTACAAGCTCCTTCACATGGCAAAGTCTTTTTACAAATCCTAGCGTCTCCTCTTCCTCTTCTAAATGTGTAGAAAATTTCCCATCCTTGGTAAAATCTAACTCAGCTTCAACTACAGAAGATACATTCAGTAACAAGATCTTTGACAATGAAAATCTACCTCTGATTTTTAATGACAAAATAGTAGGAGCATTGATTTCAACTACATATGAACCATCATTAGCAGCGACATAATCGGATCCGTATCCATATAACTCTAGGTTCTTAACGCTCTTTGAGGTGATATCAAGCCGTGTATAACCATAGCAACGGTACAGAATCAAAGTTTCCAAAAGAGGACTCCCGGATAACATATTTTCAATCAAACCTTCATCTAATTCCTCTCGGACAAGACACAAACTCACAAGGTTATTCCAAGTAACCGCACCAGTTGGATTCAATATGCAACCTTCCAAGTTGAGATGAGTAAAACTTGATGTGGTGAAAAATAACTGATCTAACTCAAATTTAACTTCCAAACGTTTATTCCATAAAATTAAATTTAGCTCTTCAACGTTAAACTTGATGGCACAACGAATCCAATCGCGGACTTGAGATCTAAACCCAATATTGTAACTGGTAATCAGTTCGAATGTTTTGATCTTGTATTGACGACATTGAAGTAGGGTTTGTTCGACGGATGAAAAGAATTTGAGTTCAGCTTCAGGGTTTTCGATGAATTGAAAGAGATTCCAGGGTGAATAAGTTGTATTATGATATTGGAAAATAAGAGTAGGAACTTCAATCCAAAGATGTTGCCATCGTTTGGAGAGACTACCTGTTCTAATGGCTTCTTTTGTTGAGGGCAAACGAGATATAATTTCAAGTAGTAAGCAATCTTCTAAAGCACTGATTCGATCTTCTTCTTCCTTAATTGTGTTTTGTTTCCGAGTGATTTTCCGCTGATTTTGAACTTTTTCTTCCATCTTTTTCATTTTGGTAACAGAGTTCTTCTTGCCTTTCCCCATGAGAAACTGCAACATAATTCACATTATGCGTACATATAACCCATATAGTGAAATAATTTTATATGAACCACAAGAAATCAAGAATGCTCCTATTAGCCGTAAGACTTGTGAAACTAATCAAAAAGAAAATTTTCTGTTCTTGAAATTATTACTAAGTTTTTAATTAATACAAAATGTACAAATTTATTTAAATGACTCAGCTAAAGTATAAAAATGTTGGTTAAATATATCCAGAGGGGTCTTGGAAGGGTGTGTAATAGGTGTCGTCGCAAAGAGTCTCCACTTAAGAGGGGCCATATTTTTATTAGTTTTGCATAGAAATACGTATAATATTAAACATATATGAGTCATATAATTAAGTTTATATGCAATTTCTCTTTAGTTTACAAGTGTAATAGTTTTTGGTTATTGCCTAGGCCACCGAAAATCACGAGACAACCCTGGATATATTAGAATTGTGTCGTGCTGACGATATATTAAAATAAAATCCAAATGGCTTATTAGATATACATTTATGAACCTAATGAAAGTGTAAGATTCAGATCCATGATAGGATGTTAACATGGAACTTTATATGAAATGTGGTACCAATTATTTAAAAAAAAAAAATGTTGGACAAGATCTTTTGCTGTCGTTTATGAAGAACATATGCCAAAAGAAACCTTCATTGTTTTAATTTAATAGCAATTTAACAATCTTTTTCAAATGGCAGTTTGTATTTAGGCCTAGCAAGAAGCTAGCAAATCAGTGACATATGTTTTTAGAAATATAACAATTTAAAACATTTTTTCCGTCACTCCCGAGAGTCCATATCATTAACGTCGCTTTAACTTGTTTTCCTTTTCTACTATAGCATATTTTACTCCTACTATAACAAAAAAATAAACAAAATATTGAAAGCATGTTTATCCATAAACATAAATGGATCTAAAATTTTGGTTGTTTATGCAGCTAAAACACACCCAAATGATTGTGTTTCACATACAAAAACTGATAAACAAAAGTTACAAATAACAAGACATTCAAGCAACTCTGAGATGTAAAAGAACTTATGGGTTGCGTCGACATGTGTTCTTAGTTTTTAACGGCTTATAACACTTATGATAGTTGATTTCAAGTAATTGGGTAAAACGTGAAAAAGATTTTTTTTATTTTTTATTTATTTATTATTTTTTTTGTGGGTAAACATAATTTCTGACATTTATGAGACTAATAATTATTCTTAAAAACTAAATAAAATTACCCATTATTTTTCGTTTGATTCGAATCCTGTTTAGACAAATAGTCACTTAAAAAAAAGCTCACACTCACAAACCCTAAAAATAAATAATCAAAGAAAAATTTAATAATACATGGTACTAAATCAACTAAAAAGCAATCAAAAAAAGAATCTAAACATTAGACACTAATCAAAGCAAGAATCATGTACATCAAACATAAAATCAAACAAACAATGTTATTATTATTATTATTTTTTTTTAACCTTTGAAAATTAAAACACAAAGTACACATCAGGTTTAAATTTATAGCCTGTTCAACAAAATCCAATCAAAGATTACATAACCAGAAAGATGCAAAATTTATACCTTTCCGCAGTTGATTGTGTTCTCTGGTGATCGTGATGGCAACAAGTGTATTTTTATATTTTCTTGTTGAGTCAAATGAAATGAATAACAAAGAGAAAAAAGAAAATTTCTTTTATAGTCATAGGTTTATGGTTTAGGGGGTGTTTGGGTTTAACTTAGGTTAGCCAAACAACTTAATTTGTAGGCTGTGTTTGGCAGAGGGTGAATTTTAGTGTTTAGGATCGTTTTGCTTTTAGTTGTTAGAATTTTATATCTGTTTGACAATAAGCTTTTAGCTTTTAAATTTATGAAAACACTAATGCGGAAAAAGCATTTTTAGCATTTAAATTCTAGTTTTAAAACTGTATGCTTGTTTTATATTTTTATAATCATAGTTGTAGTTGTTACAAAATACGTCTATAAAATAAAATGATACATTTTATAGTTACAACTAAGTAACTAAGGGTGGTGGCAATGTTGCCCAGCAAATACTTAAAACAATTTGTAATTAGCCAATAGAATCAATACAACACTTTTCATGCCTAACCATGCCTAACTACTTATTTTTAGTGGCAATGTGATGCCTAACCATGTCTAAACTTTTAATTTTTTTATTTTTAAAATTCATAATTATATATAAACAATTTAATTAAAAACATCAAATTATATTGCCCAATATAATACACGTATAAACGATTTGTCGAATCTTTGGCACACCTTCTTCTTGTAAAATTAAAAGTAAGTACGGTTTTAAAAAATATTACACTAGTAGCAAAATTAAATAAACAAATCTAGACCTCTTATGGCCACATGGCTACCTCTTACATCTATGTGTTAAAGAATTAATAAAAAAATTGACTAAAAGACAAATAAGAAGAGAACATATTGGAGTTCATCTTCAACCTCATGTTCGTTCTTTCCTTTCAAAAACAAAACCCAAATTTCTTTATCTACAAGCAGGTGTAGCTCAAACGGAAAAAAATTAATGTCCAATGGTCAAAAAATTAAATGTTCTCCATCATACCGATTCGGTGAACATTCCCGCTGAGCTTGCCGATTTCATGATGCCGAGACACTGGCAATGGGGATGTCGAGTGATGCCGAGACCATGCCGAGTACGATGCCACCACCCTAACAATAAACATCATAGTAGTAGGATATCCACCTTATTTTATGGTGGCAGCGAAGAGGTCGTGACGACGATTAGTAATTCACGTTATCATTATTTAGACCTTTATTTTATTATTATTATTTTTTAATTTCTTTTATTAGTAGTTGTGTATTTGATAAATATCGACTCATTTAATAAAGTTTTAGATGCTTGTACAAAGAAAGATGTCAATGTCCCCTGACCCCTCACTTACTTAGACGGATGGTTACCACCTCTATGCACCCACATCAACATCCAGTAACATCACAAAGCCTCCGTAGTAATTATCATCTTTATTATTTACTTATATCTTACTTAAACATAAAAATACACATACAAAACAATTTCTCACCACTTTTTTTTTGTTATGTAGTTGTGACCACTGAATCACCCATTTTTTTGTCTCTCCACACATCATCCTTAGCCATCATAGTGGTGTTCACGGGTGGTCTTTAGCTTTTTAGGCACCATTACTTGCATTCTTAGAGTGGGGATATGGCAAAGGATCTTCTTTGTTCACATAATTGGTACCTCACCTTTATTTAAATACAAGCCAAGAATATTTCAAACAACATGCCACCAGTTAGTTTACCGTGTCGGTTAAAGTTAGCAATGTTTGAATCAGAATATGTCGGGAATAACTAAGTTACATGCATATGGAATGCGATAACAATTTAAAGCCAAAACATGAAGTTAAAGTGCCACTAACCAATTAACCTTATCACCACCATTAGGACTATGATCAAGCAATAGTTGGTTCTGATGTCCACTTATATTTGAATCACTATCAAATTATGAAGGTGAATCACTATGAGGAAACTTGATGTGCGATGGAGAAGTGAAATCTTTGTCTTCCAAACGAGCGAGCGCCTAGAAAAGAGAGTTAGCAATTATTTACAAATGAAAATAACTAGTTTTAATGAACACACAATGTTGTTCCCAATTAAGTGATTATAACTTAAATACTAAGTTAAATCACTTACAATGCAAACAAATGAAACAATTTAAAGCATTTTCTAATTGATATGTATGTAGTTATTTAATATGGTAATATTTAACGTGCTATTATACAAACAAAATAATTATACAAAACATTATACATATAAAATACATTATTATACATACAAAATACATTATTAAACACAAAACACAAAACAAATACAAACAAAACAAAACACAATTTAAACATTATACATTACAAATACATTACATAAACAAACATATACATTACAAACAAAAACACAAAACAAAACAAAACAAAACAAAAAAAAAAAGAAAAGAAAAAGACAAGGTACCGGCAAAAAGGACAAAAAAGGAAAAAAAATAAAAAAAAGGACACCCTACTATGTAGGGAGGGCTTGGTTAAAAATGTAGGGAGGGCGTGGATAACATTGTTCTTTGATTTTTTGTTGGCTAAAGGATAGCGAAAGCCTCGTGATCCAGTCTCCTCTGCAAGCATGTTGTTTGTATGCATTTGTTATTTTTTCCCACTAATTTTAGGATTTTCGGTCCATTTATTTTTATAAAAATCTGTTATACATGATCTATTAATCTGATATTACATGAAATTGGAGTCAATTTACCTTGTTACACTTGTTCAGAAGTAGTATTTCCGTGACCGTGAGTATATGTTTTAGTGTTTGTCGATGTGTTTTAATGTTGCATATCTGATTGTTGTGTGTTCCGGTCACATATAATCGATTTTTAGTGTTCGGCATTCACTGAAATCTTGATCATAGCTAGCAAAATGAGAGAATGAGTCTAGGTGGTCAAAATTGGGTGTTACTCGACATGTTTTACCATATTGTCTTGGTTACCTTTGCCACGCAAGCATCAAACATGATCACTTTTGCATCTTACTCATCTAACTTGTTATCATTTGGATCATTATCAGGTTGTGAATTTTCCTTAATATCCCCAGTTTCTTTGTCTCAAATTCTTTATCCACATGTCTATAATGGGTTGTCTTAAATTGATCTTTGACTACTAATAAAAACAGATAGAGAAGTTTGATCGAGTTTACCACATTATTGTTACTGAAAATTGTTATTAGAAAATTTAATGAAGATAAAACTATCATTTTACAAAAAGTAAGAAAGAAAAAGAGCTAATAATTATTTTTTTTTCTTCTAAACCGCGTGTTTTTTACTCTGAAAAGTTATTTTGAAACGAAAAGAACAATAAAGTTTATTAACGACGGTATCATTCATTGAAATTAATCAACTAATTATATGAAAAAGGCCACTTTTACTTCACTGTTTAACTATTTTAGCTCTTTATACAGCAAAACATCAATCCATTTAGTTCGACTTCAGAGTTTTAACATGTGTGTTCAATTTTCAGAATATTTAGTGCTAATAAGGAGGTCTATTTTGTCAGGTCAGGTAGGGATCCTGGGAAGAAACTTTAAAATGAGAATGCCGACACACATTTGAGATGCATCGGTTTAAATTAGATGCATCTCTATTTATTTTGATGCATCACAATTAGTTTCGAAAGTGATTATAAAGTGAAAACGATGCAAAGTAGTACTAGGAACACATTTGACTTGCAAATGATGAAAAATACTTAAGATTCGGATAACTTAATGAAATTATGAGGCATATTTCAAGTTGATGCATCTCTAATGTGTGATTTTAATTATTTTTCATCATTTTTATTTTAAGATCTTTTTCTCATTTGATAATAGTTTATTTTTTATTTTATTTTTTATTTTTATTTTTTATTTTTTCATTTCAAATAAACGATGAATGAAACATAAAAATGATAATGGTTGCTTATAGAGTAATAGACTTATAGGCACATCGAGCTTTACATGTAAAGCAAACAACTAACAAAAATATGTGTAAAGCAAAAACCAATTAACAACACTACGGTATGTTTGTTGATTGAGACGTAAGATTATAGGAGATGTCAAAATTTATACTCCGTAACAGAGGTTTTAGAAGAAAAAAAAAGATTATGATGTTTTGAAGTCAAAAGTTATTTTATTATTATTATTATTTTTTTTTTACCAGCAACAAGACCTAAAGGGTAGAGCTTCGACAAAGCCATCACCCTAACCACAAAGGACTAAAGACTATATTAATCACCCAAAAAGTCAAAAACGCTAGCAGGAAACTAGCAACAAACAATTACAAAGAATTACAAGCCATGATAGGATCTTGAAGGAAACACATCCAATTAATCCTAAGCTTGCTATTTCTATTAGATAACCAAAAAAACGATGTAGAAACAATCGAATCAAAAAGTATCGCCTTCTTCGGTTTCTCCTCTTGAAAAACATTCTGATTTCTAAACATCCAGATACTCCAAAATGTCGTTCCAACAACCACATGCAACACTTTCTTCGCCAAAGAGTGAATCCGAGAATCATCAACCCACGACAATGCTCTCTAATCGACAACACGGAGGGGAAATCTAATCTCCACCATTGACCAACGAGAGCCCACACATCCCGAGCGATATCACAATGCAGCATCAAATGATTAATCGTCTCATCCCTGTATCACAATACCACATTGATTAGATTGAACAGTAATACCTCTAGACATCAAATTCATTCGCGTGGGGAGCTTGTTCAGAAGCATTCGCCATATAAAAATGTTTACTTTGGCTGGCAACTCTTTTAACCATCTAGTTGCATAAGTATCCGAGCACAAGGTCCCTTTATCGATCAAATTTCTGCCACATTTCACTGAGTAAACGCCATCACCATCACCTGTCCATATCCACCTATCCCGTTGATTAGAACTAACATGGGTCTCGAGAAGGCTCAAAAGAGCTACCCATTGTTCTTCTTCAGCTCCCCCTCTCGGGTTCCTTCGCAAAAAGGGAGCATTGAGAGCAAGATCAAGCCTATTCGCAACATATAGCTTACAAAAATAAACTCAATTTTTTAGCTCTTGTTCATGCTTCACCTATGCCTTCGTCTACAATTTCGTCTGTAATTCCAGCATCAACAAGTTTTGGAAAATATACCGTAAAGATTAGATAAAGTGGTTGGTGACAAGCTAAATCCACATAATTTAGACTAGCATACATACTGAATTATTGATATTGCGAAAAGCAAAAAACCAACACCGATCCTGCCTAAAATAACTTATTGCATGTTCGATAAAGCGACAACAAATTTGTAACTAATGAACAAGTCCTTGAACACGACTTCTATAAAAATAATCAATGTTTTTTGCACAAGTTAAACGTCCTATTTGTGTCCAAAAATAACTAGTTGCCGGTATTCATTGTTTTATGCAATTGATAATTTGAGTTTACAAAATGATAAATCAATAATGTGAAAATATTTTAGCGAAAAACATACGGTTACTCTAGTTACATATGACATGATTATAAATCGTGTACTACCTTTAAAAGTTAAACCATTAATGATGAATGTGTTGTTATAAAGCTTATACATTTGTGTTCGAACAAGCCTCTTACCATCCGTTATTGGTTAAGTAGGTGCGTGTTTGACGAAATGAGTTTGAGGTGAAATTGAAGATAAAACTTATATAATAAAATTAAAGTTGGAGTTTTTGTTTTCTTAAAGGGTTTTAACGAATTAACTGTAATTGAAGCTTATTATTGACAAATGATTTTAAAAACATCGAATTAAAGCCACACACGGTTCAACTTCAAACAAACTTTTACATGTTTATACATTGTGTTTGAAAATTTTATTTAAGTAATTTAACTGATTTAAAGCTTTAGTTATTTTATAACTATATTTTGGAGAACTATAACATAAGATAATGTTATACCAAGACCAAACAATATTATAAAAGAAACACATGATATAAAATTTAAATGTGGAAATTTAGATATTTTAAGTTGTGGCAAGTGGGCAGCCTCGCCTATACATACTAAAAAGAAATGAGCTTTTTTCTAGTGTCGACTAGTGGAATCTCTTGTTTACTTCCACGGCTTTTGTTTCTTTATAGGAGTCACATGTATAGTATTTATAAAACATTTCTTTTCTTGAACTAATGGAATATTATATCAAATCTATCATTAAAATAGCTTGTAATTTAAAAGTACATGTGATAGACGATATTCCTAAGAAAAAACTCCATCTTACTATTACGATATCTGCCATTGATGGTAATGGCTAACAAGAGTTTTGAGCGAACGAATAGGTTGAAACATTCGGGTCCAGGTATTTCGTGCTTTTTGAAATGTAGACTTACCTAGAATTAAGAAAGCATCAACTTGAATGTGTGTTGATACTCTTTTATCAACAAATGCGTTACTTATCCCACATAGGTCATGGAGGAAAACCATTACTAGTTTATATATGACTAGCAGGGTACCCGCGCGTTGCGGCGGCGGGTACCCTGAAATAAAATTTTCCGGTGAATCATGTATTTTAGTTTATTATGTTCTTTTTGACAATAAATTTACGGATATCAAAATTTTGGTTTAGCTCGTGTCCGTTCGGGCTCGAGCCCGTTGGCTCGTGCCCGTTCAGGCTCGAGCCCGTTTGGTCCGTGCCCGTTTGGCCCGTGCCCGTTCGGGCTCGAGCCCATTTGGCCCATTGCCCCGTTCGGGCTTGTTTATTTGTATAATGTGCTTTATTATTTGTATTAGTGACATTTAATGCATGAATTGTGTTTAAATTGGTTGTACAATATGCTTGATAATTTGTATTACTTATGTAAGGGGTGTTTTAATAAGTGCATTAATTTTATTTATTAACCAGTTAATTAATTGTATTTAATGTGCATAATGTTTTATTTATTATATTTAATGTTAGTATTAATTGTATGTTAGAATTAAATATGAGTGAAATTTCTATAAGTAGTATATATTGTGTAGTTGTGCTTGAATGAATTGTACTTTAAGCTTATACACTTGTAAGGCTTAAAATTAAGTATACTATTTTTAGAAGTGGTTTATGCATTATAAGATAGTAAGATGTGGTCAATGTTACCTTCATAGGTTGACATTAAATATTATGTTATTCTGCACGGAATCAAAATCATTTCTAATAAAATGGCTTTGGCTTTGATATCATGCAAATAACTCAATAATTTGTTACTTTTTGTGTTTGTTATTAAAATAATATATTTATTTTATGTTATTCTGCAAATGTGTTTATAATAACATGACCTTGATACCATATAAACAACTGATATAATTTGTTAATTTTTTATACTTATGGTTAAAACAGTATATTTCTTTTATAAAAAGTATAAAATATTTCGAATATAACCTAAATATGAATTTCATAAACGTAAGTGGATAGCGTGTCCGCGAATTGCAGTGATATATTGTTTGATAAAACTTTTATGATAAGCTTATTTAAGTAATTGTTTTAATACTAATATTTGTAAAATATATGAGTTAAAAAATTATCTTTTAAGAAAACCACATCACAAGAGTTTAACACAAATCTCTCTAGCCAAATACTTGAAGATGGTTAACGAAAAAGTTAAAGAAAATCACAAGCGTATTTCAGTTAAACTGTATAAATTTGAGTTAATTTTTTTGCTTACGAATAACCTGAACTGAGAAACTTCTATCTATTTAACTAATTTATTATGGCACTACATAAACCTTGCATTTTACTTTATCTATTCCGAATCTTTATTTGTTAGACGATTGTTTATGTTATGGTGGAAGTTAACTCAACAATTATTTTAATGAAACAAAAACATAAAACCAGCAAAGAAAAAAAGAATAATAAAAATGAACTCAAATTAGTGCCGATGTATGGGCCCCACTGATTTGAATAATTCGTCACTTCGAAATTTCCAATAGTTTTTACGACTTTGTCAAATAAACAATGCAATTAAAACGTGCCTAAATTTTTATTTCTCCCTAAAATAAGATCTGCCCCCACTAGAACAGCTCATCTCAAATCACATAGTATATATAGACCAAACAAACAAACATCTTTCATTCCAACTTACATCACAAAACTTGTTCAACAACAAAAAAACTTGCATCAACCTTAGAAAAAAAAATGTCATCTGCTAAACAATTCGGCACGATGAAGAGATCGAGTGTTGCGCAAACGTGCAACCAATTGAGCTTGTTCCTTAAGGAGAAAAGTTGCCTCAAGGATCTTATCAACGCGAAATTTGATGATACAGGTACATATTTTTCGCTTATTGTTTAAAAGATTTCAGATCGTTAATTAATACAATGTAACATTTGGGGTCACGCGTATGGTTACTTTGAGTCAATATTCCGCGCTAGCTTACAAGGTTTGTTGGTCGATTATCCAACAGTTTTCTTGTACAAATGTATCATGATCAAAATAGTATTTTACGATATAGATTAAATGAAAATTTTCAAAATATTAGCAAAAATATTAATTTCAAAGGGTCTTGCACAATGTTTTAGTATGGACTATTGTTTTTTTTTTCTTCGAAAACTGACCATATAATTCTTTTACAGTGAATTCGACACCAACGAAGATGACCGGTTGAATTTTGCAATAACAATTGGAATAAAT
>LBNU01010173.1:168393-200144 GCA_014162995.1 Artemisia annua
AAGGATTACAATCGGATTTGTGGAAGATGTATATTCTCTTCTTTTTTCTTTTTTTTTTTTTTTTTTTTTTTTTTTTTTTTTTTTTTTTTTGGGATTAACGCCCTTGTTTTTTATAACAACAATGATCGCCGCTAGGATCATCTGAATTTTTGTACTTCGGTGGGTTTGGTAGGGGATGAGATGAGAAGATGAATCAGAGGTTGTGGGAGGGAGTGGAGAAGAGAGGGGGAAGATGATAGTGATGTGTGGAACTTCAAGAGGATTGCTTCTTTTTTATTCAATTTAGTGGAAACGGAACGTGTATAGTGAAATAATTCTTTCTCTGAGAAGTGGCGGCAACATTTGGTTCAGAACTGACCTGGTGTGAATTCCCGACAGCACCAGTGAGATGAGTGAACCAAAGTTCAAGCTCCAGTATATCTCCTTTTCCTATTAGCTTCTTCAGGTTGTTTAAGTGCTTCAAGTATTGCTCTTTTTCTTTCAATCTCAATCACTTCTCGTGATTGTGAATGCGATGTTGATGCCTGCATATCTCCTCCAGCTATCCTTTCGTTATCTATAATAGTATTATCACTAATTATCGCTGGTGTTCGGTTTGGTTTCGTTAAGCTACTAAGCGCTTAATTATTAACTGGAGCCGTTGTTTGATCCATTGGAACCGTATGTCCTGCATACAAACAATAGCAGAAAAACATGACATATTAGTTTGGCCAGAATTTATGAGAATCTGTCACTATTTATGAGAATTTGCTTTAAAGAACTTTTAAAAAAAATCGCAATGCATTATATATTTTTCACAATGTTTCTGCCCTTATCTTTTTAGAAACATCTCTAAACTCGATCCTGACCAATTTTTAGTACTCATCTAGCATATTAGTTGCCATATTTCCTGAGTTAAATGAGGTCAATCCTGTAACTGGTTACAGGATCCTTGCAACACAATACAATCTCCCATCACTTATAACAACAGCTTAATTGTTTATTTGATTGTTCCGTTACACTTTTCTATTAAACTGGCCAACTAAATCCATTCACTGTCAACAAAATCCTACATAAAACAACATAACACCCAAAGATATGCAGAATCTTCATGAGCGAAAATAGCTTACCACATTGTGTAGGTGTCAAAGACCTGAATTTTGATCATTTTGGGTCAACGTCCTGTTCATCCCTTAATACCACCTGCACCACAAACATTCACCTCTCGTTAACTGGAAATCTTTGACCTCGGACTCCTTACCCTCTACATGTGTTCACAATACTAATATATGCAAAAAGTATTGAATTGGACAATATAAGTGTGGTAACAGTAAAACTTTGAATGTAGTATATGTAAAAAAAAAAAAAAAAAAAAATCTTTTCTTCTATAGGGTGCATTACCGTTCCTCAACCTTCTAGAGAACTGGCGCTGAATACTTTATTTGATGGGTTGTAATACTTCTACTTTATTTGATGGGTTGTAGGTACTATAGGAAGTTTTATTGTGAATTGGCCATTACAGGGTGCATGTATATTCTAAACTATACCCAGACACAGAAAAGGCATAGTTGTCACTTGAGTTCTAATTTTTTCAGGTCCTCTTAACTTGACGTGATTAAAAATGTCTATATATGGTGTACCAACATAGTTGTTCCAAGTTAGAAATATATATAAAATTAAATGCCTCTCAAATAAAAACTGGTACAACAATGTAATACATAACTGTATATTCCATAGGAAAAGTTTGATCACTTTTAGAGCTAGAAAATGACCGCATTAGAAAAAAGAAATAAAGGAAGTCCACTATTCTTAATAGCTAAAACAGTAAATATATTTCAAAATGAGTCAAAGTTTGGGTAAAATCTCATAGAACTTGGCATAAAAGAACCAACGCAATCGGTCAATTGGGCATGGAGCACTAATACAATAACTAAGAATACCAGGTACAAATACATTGATATTGATACTTCCTCTATTAAAAAACGAAAGGACCAAATAGTTTGGCAAGGGCTTCATGAATGATTAAAGCAAATAATGTTGACTTTTTTGGTTTCATGAATAAATTACAGTGGTTTCATTATAGAATACCAAAAAGGCAAAGGCTAAGCAAATCTTTCTTAAAATAAAATTAAACTTGCACATTCAGAATGCGCCTATTTTAAGGTCCAAAAACTCCATTAGAAAATCCAACTCATCTCTCAACATTTTTACTACTATAGCATTAGACAACTTTTCAATTTTTATTGGACAACCCTCAAATACTAACCTGAACTTGCAACGATCCGATGCGAGAACCCGACAGTGACAAAATATTGTTAAAGTCGCCATCGTTCCAAACCACGTTGCCGGTGGTTGTGCCAGGCTACCCTTCCGTATCGATTTACCATACTATAGTAACATCATCGCACCTGCATGGTGACCATTGAGATTGGACATTATCCATTCAATAACTTTTGACAAAAACCTATTTGTTAATGATAGCTCAGCTTTATGAACCAAGAAAGATTGAATCCAACCTTGCTTTAACTTCATAAAATTGACATAACATAATTTAAACCAAAAAGATTAAACCTTGATTAAAACCCACCTCAGCTAAGTAAAAAATAGTAATGCATTTTAAGCAATTTATTACATTTCAATCAAACAAATTTTTAACTCTAACCACCACAACTTGATTCTCTATTACGATTTAATTCAACAAAAAATAATAATATCATAAGTTATCATGTATATTATGTTTATCATACTTTAGATTTCTTCTAAAATATAATAAAACTTGTATTAAACTTAAAAAACCAAAAAATAAAAAATAAAAAACATACCACAATCTGCAATCATTGTTATCAATACCCGGTNGACTAACTTATTCCCTGACGTTGATAAGGGTGGAAATTCATCTTTCACCCATGCTGCTGGTTAGATTGGTTTATTTTTGTGTTTTCTAGTTTCTTTTGATTCTAGAGTTGTTATGAGCTTTTGGCATGTCTTAAGCTCTAGGGTAGTTGTTTATCAAGCTGTTATAGCTTGAGGTTAATGTGGTATTTCAGCCACATTCCATTTGTACTTAAACGTTTTGGTTTTAATATATTTACCAGGGTGCAGGATTACTCCCCTTTACCCAAAAATAATTGATATGTAAAAGAGTTTAAAGATAAAAACACAATGTAATTTTTAACGTTTAAAATTCTTATTTGAATGAATCAAAGAATTTGGCAAGGATTGCTTGCGTAATAGCAATCCTAGTTGAATGACAGTTGTGATGATCTCCTCTATGTCTAAAACACAAAACCCTAGTTTTGGTTTAAGAAAGAACTTTACTTACTTGATGAATGTTCAGCGGACCAAGTTCTACTCAAGGAGAGTAAATGCTCTTCAATGTATATCACATTAATTGCAAGAGATGCACCTGCTCTTCTACGAACATTCCGGTTTTATACCAGGGAATTATGGTTACAAAGGGTTAATTACTTTACATGTGGTAAGCATCTAATGGGTGGTTGAGATTACATTAAATGCAACGGTACCAAGTACAAAATAAGCATTTTTTATGGAACAATTGAGTAAGGAGATCAAACACACGTTCAATATGGCATTGCCAACCAAACTGAACAAAACTTCTTCTTTTGGATCTTGTGCTTGAGTCGCTAATCCACATCAACTTTGAAATGAAGAATCTTTGTCTTCAAGAACTCTGAAGGAGTTGGGCTGAAGATTTCTTCAACTTCTTCTTTTGTACATAGGTTATTTTATGTTCTAATCCTATTCAGAGATCGTAGGCGCTGAACTGACCCAACACATAATTAATGAGATAAAAATAATTATCTAATTCTAATTCTTCAACATCTTATAAGTTCAAACCATTAGAAGCCGGATGCTACTAAGGAAAAAAAAATGCAAAGGAGGCAAGCTTGAGTGGGACGAATATTGCTACATCAAACCCATTTGATGCTGTTGATATGGACGATACTTATGAGAATGGTATTCCTTGTACTACTCCTATTGTTGAAAAAAATTAAGAAGCTTAAAAAGCTAATTATTAATGGGAAAACTACTCTTGTGGATGATGATGATAATCTTCTAAATAAGATTGATTATCCAGGTGATCATGATAGTGAAGATAAGGTTGAATCTGTTGATAACGACATGGCTAATTTTTTAGCATTTGGTGTGCTTGCTATTGCTAGTTCTTCTAAGGGTGAGAATGGAAATGAAGCTGGGGGAAGAAGATTTTATTAGAAAGTTGAAGGAAGAGTTATCGAGATGACCCCTATGATGATGATCCGTATGATAATGATGATGATGAAGTTCACGAAGAGCTTTCTACTAGTCAAATTGCCTTTTGTGATTCCTATGACATAAGGATTCATAAGAACTCTAGACGTTAGTTTATGATTGATTTTGTGTCAAATGTAATCTAGCGAGTAATGGTTTGTTTTCTTGTTTTACAGGATAAGAAGTGTCTTGTTATGTTAGTTTTACCGCCTATGTAACAAGACTTCTATATCCTTTGTACTTAAACGTTTTTTGGAATAATACAAAAAAATATAAGTTCGAACCATTGACATCAACCAAGAAAAAGAGTAATTGATAAAACAAACGCCAATGATCAATTAATTTTGCAAATACACAAATTGCCTGAAGAAGAAAACATTACTGTTACAGAGAAGGTCCGAATTCAAACTCCACCACAAGGTAAAGGCTTGGTATAATTCCTTTAAGAATATCTCCTTTTGCTTCTTGGTACTTTGAATAAAACATAAACTGATGCAGCCCAAGCACTAAGGAACGGGTCATCGTATTTCTGGAGGCCCAAGATCGCATCAGAAAATAGGCCTCACTAAAATGGGCATAACTTAGTCTACGGGGATCCGTTTCGGGCCCCAAAACGCTCTATTTTATAAGTTATTTGCATTTTTATGTTTTTTTCCTAGTTTTGTTGGGCTTTGTTTGTGGCTAGTGCTTGACCCGTTTGTCTTTTGAGGCCCATTTCTGTTTTGTGAATCTATTTAATAACTGCATTGTAATTCTGGCTATTTAGTTCCAAAATATATGAAAAGTCTATTTTTGACAGTTGGCTAAAAGTTATCCTGATAATAGGCATTCGTTGATCAACGATTATTAGAAGAATTGTTCCTAGTATTTGCGTGAATCAACAGGTTCAATTTGTGTTTATATCGTTTTAGACTACATCATAAATCCACTCTTTGACAAATCTACTTTGGAGTGTTAGTGAAAGAATATTAGGAGCATGACTTCAATAAAATCTTGAAGAATGCAGTACCCACAGAGCACCAAATTCTTAAGACTCTTTGAAGTTATATTAATTAAGCCGCGTGTATCCATAGCAATGATCCAAGCTCATCGTTTCCAAAAGAGAACTTCCGGATGATATATGTTGAATCAATTGCACCAATAGGATTAAATGTGCAGCCTCATACAAATTCAGATTTGAAAAACATGAACTGATGAAAAACAACTGATCCAACACAACACGAAATCCAAAACCGTGTCTCAACAGGTTTAACATTAAGCTCTTCACGTTAGAATCCATTGCATAATGAATACAATTGCTGACTTGTGATTCAACCCGATGATTATAAGTGGTAGTCAGTGGACTTTTTGAGCATCATTTGGCGACACTGAGTTAGGATTTTCTCGATGAACGAAAAGAAATCTGAGCTCCGGAGGTGAAAGATGAACAAAAATGAGATTCGGATGTGAAGTCCAAAGATGTTTCCATCGTTTGGAGAGTGTACCTGTTCTAACCGCCTCTTTTGTGGACTCTAAATGAGAAAGGATTTCGCAAATTAAGCAAATCTGGTAACAAATTGATTTGGTCTTCTTCTTCCCTCATTTTTTTTTTTTTGTTTTTCCACAAGAATGTTATCTCGCCATACTAACCATGCGTTACGACTTCAAAAGACACAATGACATATTTCTATTCAATTTACGGTGTTATCATGAAATTCATAATTGATATACTTCATCTACAAATCCAACTAAAAACACAAATGACTACAGAAATTCTAGAAAAACTACTAGTATCTTGATGACTAATCAGCACAATCCCAATGGCTAATAGGATTCACCATTATGAACCAATTAAATTGTCAGAACGATATGATTTATGAAGCTATGTTGTTAGATAATAACTTTTGGATGTCATTTATGAAAAGATTATGCCTGAAAAACCTTCATTTTTTACTTTATTAGCAGTACACCAATTAATAATTGTTCTTTCTCCAACCTTGATAGTTCATATCGTTATGGTCACCTCAACTTGTTTCTTCTTTTTCCTAGTTTACCATTTACCATTATAGCAATACCAGTGACGAAGCCAGGATTTTGTATACGGGTGGGCCAAATTCAACTTAGCGATTAACCAATACAATGTCGTCATAATAAAATAATATAATTCTAGTTTCTATTTCAAATGCATTTACGAGCATGATTGCACAATAAAACTAGAATATGTAATAGAAGTTTGATCTTACAATTCAATGGACTTAAATGTAATGAAATGTATGCTCAAATAATTCGAAGCATCTAACAAGTGATAATGCCTTTACATACAAGTGAAAAACAAAAGTAAGGATATAAGAAATCTGTATAATAAGCACTTTCAAGTTGAATAATGAAAGGTTATATTAATGTGTGCTACAAGCAAAATTAGATTATATACTTGTGTGCATCTCTGATCCTCATATCTCAACTTATATATAAGCTTTTATCATTTTTGGGATTTTGGTTGGCCAATTTATCTTTTAATGAACCAATTTTTAAACTAATGGTATGAAATATGTAGCAATTCTTTGAAATTTGGGGTGGTCCTTGGCCAACCCAAGGATAAACGTAGCTCCATCCCTGAGCAATACTCTCACTGATATTCAGGCATGTATATTCAGTCGCAAAATCGGATCTAAAAAGTTTAAATTTTATGTAGCGAAAAACATACCCAAATCTTATGTTCTCTACGCTACCAGTGTCCAGACTCGCACAGTCATTTGTTCTTTACTTGTGAGATTTAAAAGAAAGTTTGGAATGAACTAATGCTACTATCAGACTGTAGTCTGCCTTCGCAATGGTCTCTTCTAATAGCTTGTAGGGTGAAAATGGTCTCCAATAACAGCATCAGAAGTATAGTAAGAAGATTAACACTTGGTGCAGCTATATATGTCATTTGGCCGGAGAGAAATTATAGAATCTTTCAACACAAAAAGAGAGATGAAAAGGCCTTAACAAAGATCATTATTGAAAACATAAGGATCACATTGTTGGTGATGGAAATTGAAAGAAATTGAAAGAAGATGGCATGTTAATCTGATGAAAGCTTCTGTATAATATTTTCCTAAAGATAGCTCATGGATGCTTGGATTGAATGATTGTTACTAGATTTAGTTTCTTTGTCTAGTTTAGAATGAAATGTTGAATGCTATACAGACTTATTTGTAGCCTTTGTTTATGTTTCTGTGGTCTTGTCTAGCATCATGGGGCCTATCCGTGGATGTCTAACTTGGCTTTCTAGCCTCTTTTGTGTTATCTATACAGCTCAACTTTTCAAAAAAAAAAAAAAAAAAAAAAAAAAAAAAAAAAAAAAAAAAAAAAAAAAACTACATACAGAAGCCAGAACATAAAATCAAACATAAACAAGATATTTAAAGAAACTCTGAGAGGCACAAATATAATGGTTATCTAAAATTCTGGATGTGGATTTCAACTGATTATTGCAACTTGAAGTTGTTATAGTCGGTTTTGCGTGACTGGGTGAAAGCAACATCGATTCTGAATTAGGGGGTGTTTGGGTAGGCTTATTTGAGTAGCTTACTGACACACTGTATTCTCAAAATATAATGAGTTGTCTTGAGTACCCGCAAAGCTTATTGCTTACCCAAATAAGCTGTTTATATAAGTCATTTTGGAGGTGCTTATCATTTTTATTTATTTATTTATTTTTATTTTTTAACTGCAAATACTAATTAAAAAGAAAGAGGCTACCAAGAAGCTAGATAGAAAAGGCCTAACTAATTGAGTCTATACAAGCAACTAAAGAATTATCAATCCAAACAGCTTGTTGAGCTCATAAGCTGATAGGCAGTTTGTGTAAGCTAACACAACCTATTTCTTTTCTTATGAAAGGCAAATTAACAATGTCACTCTATATACACCACAAATATATCTCACACGTGTCCCGCTTGGGACTTGAATTCACAACAAATTAATTTGGAAGCAATTTGACATACCGCTAAGCTACAAAGCTATTTCACGTACATAGGTTTCTTTAAAGGAAACTTTATTTTATGATAAATGTAAAATTACCTACCTATTTTGAAATTCAACTCAACAATTCATTCAAGCCAAATATCATTTTCAAAACACCCTTCAAATCGAATTTTATCTAATGAGATATCGAACACAAACAGAGAATTGCTATACTATGATATAATAAACCAGTCAAACCCCAACTGAACCCCCTAAGACCTAAGTATACTGCAAGTAACATCCAACCAACAAAGTAACGAGTATATACCTTACAATTGGAGCAATTAAATAGGGGTTTTTTAGAAGTTTTTGGTGAGTTTTAAAGAAATGAAACAGGAATGGTTATCCTTTTCTTTTTTTTTAAATAATATTTTAGGGGTGTTTTAGGGGTGTTTAGGTCTCATTTTAAGCTCACAGACTTTGTTTTTGTCAAGTTGCCTACTTTATATTATAAGAACAAGTGTTATGATCAAATGAGAAGAAAAATTAAAATAATAAAGATAAGAAGAAACCACAACCACACATTTCAGATACACCTACGAATGTAGATGGATCTCTCCTTAAAAATCTCACTCTAATTTGAAATGTGTGGCTAGAAATTCTTCTTATTCTTCTCATTTTAGTTTGTCTTCTCACCGGATCCCTTAGAACAAACCCATAGTTATATTTCTAAATAAAGACATTTTATTTCAAGTACATATAATTAGAAGAAGGTTAAAATGAACATATGGCATATGATAAACCAAAATCATAGAAGAATAAATGAGCAGAGTCAATGAAACAAGGCAATGGACTTCATT
This sequence comes from Artemisia annua, assembly GCA_014162995.1. Classification (NCBI taxonomy): domain Eukaryota; kingdom Viridiplantae; phylum Streptophyta; class Magnoliopsida; order Asterales; family Asteraceae; genus Artemisia; species Artemisia annua. The sequence continues at coordinate 177,432 of LBNU01010173.1, forward strand.
AACATAAGGTAAAAGAAAATAACCATAAACTGGAGATTTAGCTGCGATAGTTAATTAATAAGCTTATGACCCACAAAGATTGCTAAAAGTTTGCCAACAATTAACTAGGAAATAAAATAGTTATATGCATTTGGAATGCAGTAACAATATAGCCTGAACAAGAATTCAGAGGGCTACCGATCAGTTAATCTGAATCACTATCAGAGTATAAAGGTGATTCACTCTCTGGGTATAATGGCAATTTAGAATCACAAAACTTGATGTTTGATGGATAAGTGAAACCGTTAGCTTTCAATTCCGCGAGAGTCTACAAACAGTAAAGAACAACAATGAGAAGAGAACAATATATGAAGAAATCAAAATAGCAATGAAATCACAAATAATCATTTCTGAGTTTTTTGGGTAAGGTAATTCCTTTTCTAACTGATTATGTACAGGTCAAAATAATCGGATGTTAAGAAAAATAATTACTGAGATAAGCCTCAAACAACTAAATGTCTAATTCTGATTCTCTAAGTTTGTATAAGTTCCAACTAGTGACTTCAAGCAAGAAATAACAGTAACTGACAAGTACCAACCACAAAATCCATTGATCAATTCATTAGCAAAGACACAATTTGTTATATACAGAAAAAGAATAGAAAAAAAGGAAAACGTCACCTTGAATAAAAATGCTCCGATTTCAACCTCCTTGACATGGCGAAGACTTAGTATAACTCCTTCAAGAATTTCTCCTATCTCTGAATGATAAAAGCGCCCAGCATAGGTAAAATTTAGCTTAGCTTTAGCCAAAGAAGATACATCTTGCAACAAAAGGTTCTGCGTTGAAAAATGACCTTCGATGGTTAATGATAATAAGTTTGGAGCGTTGATTTCAATAACATCTCGGAGATTATTGTACCCATCGAACAGAAAGTTCTTAAGACTCTTGGAAGTAATATCAAGCTGCCTAAAACCATAGCAACAAACCAACTGCCAAGTTTCCAGTAGAGGACTTCCTAATAGTATATTTTTAATCAAATCTTCATCTAATTTCCCTTTTGTAATAGACAAACTCTTAAGTTTATTCCAACTAACAGCGCTAACAGGATTTAATTTGCAACCTTCCAACTTCAGATGAGTAAGGCAAGAACTGATGAAAACCAACTCATTTAACATAAACACACCTCCCGACTTCTTAGTCCGTAATAACCTTAAATTCAGCTCTTCAACGTTACAATTTACAGCATGGCGAACCCAACTTCCGATTTGCGATTCAAACCGGATATTGTATTTGGTGGTCAGTTCAAATTTTTTTAGCTTTACTCGGTGACATTGGATAAGGGTTTTGTCAGGAAATGAAAAAAAATCAGAGAGCAGCATATGATATCCATCAAGGTCATTAAAAATAAGAACAGGAACAGAAGGCCAAAGATGCTCCCATCGTTTGGAAAGAGTACCAGTTCTGATGGCCTCTTTTGTGGAGTCTAAACGTGATAGTAAATCAAGTAACAAGCAATCTGGTAATGCACTTATTCGATCTTTCTCTTCCATGGCGGCAATAGAGCTCTTGCTGCTTTCCCCCTTGAAAAACTGTAACATAACTCGCATCTAATTAAACCGAAATGGTGATATATTTAATGCACACCACAAGAATGTAATCTTGCCCTATTGGCCTTCCTTTACGACTTCAGAAAATACCAACAAAGAGTTATTTATATTCACCACATTATCAGTAAGTTTTTATAAATTGATACACTTTATTTACAAATTCAGTTAGTAACTTACAGAAATCATAGATTAATATTTGTAGAATCGTACGACTAGTAAAAAAAAGATCCTGAATGGGTGACTAGGATTCGTCTTTCTAAACCGAAACATAATGTAAGATTCTAATGATCATCATAAATGCTTATCTGAAAATGTGTTACATTACCCGCTTTGGTTCGCGATTCTTGCCTTTAGTAGTCGGTGTGATACGGCCAACAGGGAAAGACATTTTCTGCACAAATTTGAAAAACTTTAGTTAAACAAAAACTTCTGGATATTATTTAGGAAGCACATTCGCCCGAAATAACCTTATCATTTTGTTACTTAAATAGCAATAATCACAAAGTGTTCTCTTTCACTTCCAATATTTCGTATCATCAACGTCGCTTTAACTTCTTATATTTTCCCACTTTAACATTATAGTCCTAGGCTCATATTGCTAGATTCACAAGAAAAATGTAAAGCTGCCACAGATATTTGGCATTTGATGTGAACTGTATAAAGACAAATTACTCACTATAAAAATGCAAACCTTAAGCAAATAATATAATTTTATGTGAATTAAACAGTATAATTTCATGATAACTGTAGCATTTTTTGCAAAAATACAGTACCATATCAACTCATCAAATACAAAAAATAAAATAAAATAAAACGACGACGACGACGACGACGACGACAACAACAACAACAATAATAATAAATAAATAAAGAAATAATTAATTAATTAAAAAAAAAGTTAAAATTNATTAATAAGCTTATGACCCACAAAGATTGCTAAAAGTTTGCCAACAATTAACTAGGAAATAAAATAGTTATATGCATTTGGAATGCAGTAACAATATAGCCTGAACAAGAATTCAGAGGGCTACCAATCAGTTAATCTGAATCACTATCAGAGTATAAAGGTGATTCACTCTCTGGGTATAATGGCAATTTAGAATCACTAAACTTGATGTTTGATGGATAAGTGAAACCGTTAGCTTTCAATTCCGCGAGAGTCTACAAACAGTAAAGAACAACAATGAGAAGAGAACAATATATGAAGAAATCAAAATAGCAATGAAATCACAGTAATCATTTCTGAGTTTTTTGGGTAAGGTAATTCCTTTTCTAACTGATTATGTACAGGTCAAAATAATCGGATGTTAAGAAAAATAATTACTGAGATAAGCCTCAAACAACTAAATGTCTAATTCTGATTCTCTAAGTTTGTATAAGTTCCAACTAGTGACTTCAAGCAAGAAATAACAGTAACTGACAAGTACCAACCACAAAATCCATTGATCAATTCATTAGCAAAGACACAATTTGTTATATACAGAAAAAGAATAGAAAAAAAGGAAAACGTCACCTTGAATAAAAATGCTCCGATTTCAACCTCCTTGACATGGCGAAGACTTAGTATAACTCCTTCAAGAATTTCTCCTATCTCTGAATGATAAAAGCGCCCAGCATAGGTAAAATTTAGCTTAGCTTTAGCCAAAGAAGATACATCTTGCAACAAAAGGTTCTGCGTTGAAAAATGACCTTCGATGGTTAATGATAATAAGTTTGGAGCGTTGATTTCAATAACATCTCGGAGATTATTGTACCCATCGAACAGAAAGTTCTTAAGACTCTTGGAAGTAATATCAAGCTGCCTAAAACCATAGCAACAAACCAACTGCCAAGTTTCCAGTAGAGGACTTCCTAATAGTATATTTTTAATCAAATCTTCATCTAATTTCCCTTTTGTAATAGACAAACTCTTAAGTTTATTCCAACTAACAGCGCTAACAGGATTTAATTTGCAACCTTCCAACTTCAGATGAGTAAGGCAAGAACTGATGAAAACCAACTCATTTAACATAAACACACCTCCCGACTTCTTAGTCCGTAATAACCTTAAATTCAGCTCTTCAACGTTACAATTTACAGCATGGCGAACCCAACTTCCGATTTGCGATTCAAACCGGATATTGTATTTGGTGGTCAGTTCAAATTTTTTTAGCTTTACTCGGTGACATTGGATAAGGGTTTTGTCAGGAAATGAAAAAAAATCAGAGAGCAGCATATGATATCCATCAAGGTCATTAAAAATAAGAACAGGAACAGAAGGCCAAAGATGCTCCCATCGTTTGGAAAGAGTACCAGTTCTGATGGCCTCTTTTGTGGAGTCTAAACGTGATAGTAAATCAAGTAACAAGCAATCTGGTAATGCACTTATTCGATCTTTCTCTTCCATGGCGGCAATAGAGCTCTTGCTGCTTTCCCCCTTGAAAAACTGTAACATAACTCGCATCTAATTAAACCGAAATGGTGATATATTTAATGCACACCACAAGAATGTAATCTTGCCCTATTGGCCTTCCTTTACGACTTCAGAAAATACCAACAAAGAGTTATTTATATTCACCACATTATCAGTAAGTTTTTATAAATTGATACACTTTATTTACAAATTCAGTTAGTAACTTACAGAAATCATAGATTAATATTTGTAGAATCGTACGACTAGTAAAAAAAAGATCCTGAATGGGTGACTAGGATTCGTCTTTCTAAACCGAAACATAATGTAAGATTCTAATGATCATCATAAATGCTTATCTGAAAATGTGTTACATTACCCGCTTTGGTTCGCGATTCTTGCCTTTAGTAGTCGGTGTGATACGGCCAACAGGGAAAGACATTTTCTGCACAAATTTGAAAAACTTTAGTTAAACAAAAACTTCTGGATATTATTTAGGAAGCACATTCGCCCGAAATAACCTTATCATTTTGTTACTTAAATAGCAATAATCACAAAGTGTTCTCTTTCACTTCCAATATTTCGTATCATCAACGTCGCTTTAACTTCTTATATTTTCCCACTTTAACATTATAGTCCTAGGCTCATATTGCTAGATTCACAAGAAAAATGTAAAGCTGCCACAGATATTTGGCATTTGATGTGAACTGTATAAAGACAAATTACTCACTATAAAAATGCAAACCTTAAGCAAATAATATAATTTTATGTGAATTAACCAGTATAATTTCATGATAACTGTAGCATTTTTTGCAAAAATACAGTACCATATCAACTCATCAAATACAAAAAATAAAATAAAATAAAACGACGACGACGACGACGACGACGACAACAACAACAACAATAATAATAAATAAATAAAGAAATAATTAATTAATTAAAAAAAAAGTTAAAATTGAGATATAAAACAAAATCTTACACTCTTAACACTGATCTAGCAAGAATCAACTAACATCAAACACTAGAAAGGCCAAAATTGATATCTTGTAACTTGTAAGAATTTAAAACAATTAATACACTTCAAGTTAGCTAAATGTAAAAATTACATCTATAGCCAAAAAAGATTTACATATATATTAAAAAAAAAAAGGATTTTGAGGATGTAAAGGATGATGTATGTATATACCTTGTCGTCATCCATTGTGTGTTCTCTGGCGAGTGACGTGAATAAAAAGGAAAATGCAGAAATGAAAAAGAAACAATGAATGGCTTTTATTCTATTTCTTTTTTGCAGTAAACATGTGTGTATTGCTAACCATACTGTAAAACCTCTATAAATTAATACTCGATAAATTAATAACCTCGATAAAATTAATAATTTGTCCGGTCCCAACTTGGGATAAGTACAAATTTGGACCCCAATCGATAAAATAATAAGATAATAATTTTTTTGAAACACCATTGTATATATATTAGTCCCAACGAAACTATAAATTAATAATTACTAAAAATTTGAATTATATTTATATATGCGTGTGTGTGAGAGATACATTTCAAAATCCTAAGATTGTTTAGTAAAAAATGAACTCATTATCACTTGTTATTTTTTGTTGAACTTCAAATTTATATTGAGTTTATCTCAAAATCTCCGTATTGCACTAAAGTGTTTGTGTGTTGTCTTCTCGTATTGCAACAAAAAGTGTTAATTTTATTTTCATAAAGTGTGAATATGAATTCATAAAATTTTAATTCGAACTTGTTTTTCAAATTTATTTTTCATCTTTAACGAGTATACATTGTATCCAGTATATTACACTTGAAAATTTAAAGGTCATATGTAAAACCTCTTTAAATTAATAAATTATTAATTTATCGATATAATAATATCTCGCTAAATTAATAAAATATCCCGGTCCCAACACTATTAATTTATAGAGGTTTTACTGTATATATATGTATGTATATATTTAAAGTTTCATTTAATGCATCTTTATTTATTAGCATAATACCCGCGTACAGCGGCGACAAATGTCTATTTATAGACAAAATTAGGTTGTAAGTTGTCCGAGTGTAAGATGTAGGTGTTGTGTTAGGTTAGAGATATTAAGGCATTTCCGATGCTTTGGACTTTTGTCAAATCTTATATGAATACCAAGCCATGTCACATAGACTAGCAGGGTACCCGCGCGTTGCGGCGGCGGGTACCCTGAAATAAAATTTTTCGGTGAATCATGTATTTTAGTTTATTATGTTTTTTGACAATAAATTTACGGATATCAAAATTTTCGTTTAGCTCGTGTCCGTTCGGGCTTGAGCCCGTTGGCTCGTGTCCGTTTAGGCTTGAGCCCGTTTGGCCCGTGCCCGTTCGGACTCGAGCTCATTTGGCTCGTTGCCCGTTCGGGCTTGAATATTTGTATAATGTACTTTGTTATTTGTAATAGTGACATTTATTGCAGGAATTGTGTTTAAGTTGGTTGTACAATATGCTTGACTATTTGTATTTCTTATATAAAGGGTTTTAATAAGTGCATTAATTATATTTATTGATCAGTTAATTAATTGTATTTAATGTACATAATGATTTATTTATTATATTTAATGTTAGTATTAATTGTATGTTAGAATTAAATGTGAGGGGAATTTCTATAAGTAGTATTAGTTGTTGTACTTATAGCTTTAGAAGTTGTATTGCTTAATTTTAAGTATTTCTATTAATAGTAGGCCTTCCTCCATTATAAGATACTAGCAGGGTACCCGCGCGTTGCGGCGGCGGGTACCCTGAAATAAAAATTTTCGGTGAATCTTGTATTTTAGTTTATTATATTCTTTTTGACAATAAATTTACGGATATCAAGAATTTCATTTAGCTCGTGCTCGTTCGGGCTTGAGCCTGTTGGCTTGTGTCCGTTCAGGCTCGAGCCTGTTGGCTCGTGTCCGTTCGGGCTCGAGCCCGTTTGCCCGTGCCCGTTCGGGCTCGAGTCCATTTAGCCCATTGCCCATTCGGGCTTGAATATATGTATAATGTGCTTTATTATTTGTATTAGTGACATTTAATGCTGGATTTGTGTTTAAGTTGGTTGTACAATATGCTTGATAATTTGTATTTCTTATATAAGGGGTGTTTTAATAAGTGCATTAATTGTATTTATTGATCAGTTAACTAATTGTATTTAATGTACATAATGATTTATTTATTATATTTAATGTTAATATTTCTATTTTAATTAGTTGTACTTTAGCTTAAGAATTGTAAATGTAGAAAATGTGCTTTAATTACTTGTATTTTTAGCTTTATAACTTGTATTGCTTAATTTTAAGAGATTCCATTTTTAGTAGGCCTTAATGTTTTATAAGATAGTAAGATTTAGATTACTATAAACTACCGTTCATATAAACCACCATCTTTAATGCTATAAAATTCTACATTTTATTGTCATTATATTATAGGAGGTGGTTTGCACTTTTATTTTTTTTTTTTATTTGCACACTCCTGTACGAATATTTAAATCAGGATATAAATATGGTACAATTATCTAATATAGTAATTTTTTTGGAGGGCAGAATTGCATATATATTCCTCCCAAAGTGAATAATTGCATATATATATCCTTTGTACAAGTTTTTGATGCACATAGTACAATGGTTTTTATGCATGCTTTGAATATATATGCAATTATGCATTTTCGAAAAGATATATATGCAAAAACCCCTAATCGGAGTACCACAACCAAAAGTAGAAGTGTGCAATTCATTTTTCTTATATTATCTCCTAACTCACATGAACTAGTGTGAGTGTGTCCATATTTATTTCTCTCTCCATGGTTTATACACATAAACTTATTTATTTATCTTTTCTAAAAACTTTTAAAAGTTTTGTGCTACAATGTAAATTGAGTAAATATATAAGCTATTGGAGATGCTCTTGGTGTTTTATGATTATAAATAATTAAAGTGTTAAATCATAATTGTATAAATGTAAAAAGAAACACTTTATTAGTGGCATCAAATTTTATTTTACTCTAATGCTACTAACAAACTAATTATAGTAATGTTTTTTCAACTAAATTTATTGCATTCAATGTTATTTATTGTGTCAATCCATCCACAATGGTAAAAATATTATAATTATGTGAGGTCATATTATATCACTAAACTATAAAACTCTTGGTGCTATAAATTTTTTGTCACTATACATTACACCTTTAAAGCTTTTTAATCTTCTCACATCACTCAAATGTATTTAACAATGAAAAAGTTAAAAACATAAACCTTTTTATGACATCTAAGCACAATATTTAATGGATTTTATACTTTTATTTGAAACTCTCATTATGTTTGTTTTAAGCATTAACTATACAACAACAACAACAACAACAAACCCAATCCCGCGGGGGCAGGGTATGGGTTTTAAGCATTAACTATGATGAACCTTTACAACTAATACATCATCAAGTTTTAGAAAATTACATATAATCCTATTTCTACCAAGAATAAACATATTCATAAAGCTTTTTATATCAAAAACCATGATCAACATTTTTAAAAAGAAAAAAAAAGAAATTAGAAAATAGTTTGGATATCTTCAAGATCTTAAAACTTTTCATTCCACCTAGGATTTAAATGGTTGTCACTATGTTTCACAAATTTATAAACTGTTAACATCAAAGATTCACATGAATTCATGAGGTCGAGAGGTCGAGAATGATGATAAACACTAAACATTCTAGAGAGAGAAAGGTGAAAGAAAATGTGTTTATTATGATTCAAAGATAATGAATGATACAACACTTTCCCACACAACTCATGATAGACTCATTACAAGACTAGTTTGCCTCGTGTATATTATTAGTCTCTACGGGCAAAGCTATCTTACGTATCTAGTGCAATTCACGTGTAAGATGTTATATTCTCAAAATAACAAAGCTAACATGAACATCTTTAGAAAAAAATTGATTTATTCATAAACGAACTTAGTGTATGATCCTAGGTATATTAAATTTTTTAAACTCTAGGCAAAACTTTATCTTTCATTTCATCCGCTATGAGCTTGTGTTGCATGCTTATTTGGCATAAAAGTTTTCGGGACCTTTAACCTCTTTAATTGAATGTATTTGAGTTATATGGGTGTTTTACAAAGTGTTAAAAGTTTATGCGTAATGATTATAAATTTAAGGATAGATTGCAAAAAATGTCCATGTGGTAAGTCGGTTTTGCACCTGATGCACCTCCCAAACTTTAATAGCGAAAAATGTTCCTATGGTTCACACTTTGTTGCAATTTATGTAATTTTCACTGACGACCATTATTTTCTTTTGTTAGTCAAGGTCAAAGCATGCGAAATAACTAATTTATCCTCATCTTCTTCCCCACTCAAGAACACTACCCAAATTTTGCCCAGATTTTTTAAGATTAATACCAACAACATATAACAACTTGTTTTTAGATCTTGTTTCAAATCGTTAACACACTTGTAAATCGAGAAGCACCCACAAATTCATACATAATTCATAATAGCTAAACACAAATCAATCTTTGAATAATAAATAAATCAAACTACTAACAACAAACCTTTCATCATGATGCACCAAGAAACAACACGCCCTCCCTGAATGGCTCCACGCTGACTCTGACACTTAACAAATGAAAATCGCCACTCGGTTTCATCTTCAAATAATACAATTACATGTCATGTGTTTACCGGGTTTCATGCTCAAGGTTGCGGAAACCAACAGTAAGATCTTTGAACAACTCTTGAATTTTCCAGTAAGAACATCCTCACCTTTAGCTAGGTCATCAAACTTCTGAGAACTGTTATACATATTTCAGTTCACCATATTAGATTAGGGATGCATGGTTCAACGACCACAATGTGAGTATTGTTTGATGGACATACCATAAATTCGTATTAAGCTTGAAACTACCACGAAAACCAAAACTGCCACAAAGCACATTATCCGTACAACTCCTACACTCTCAAACTTATCAATATCAAGCTCCTTATCAATAATCCCCAACATTAAAGTGAATACTATCAATACTGGGAAAATCAACTTTAATCTCATCAACATTAAACCAAAACAAAACCACTTCACTTAAATCCCATTCAACTCAGTTATCGACTGCACGTCCAATTTACCCATTATCTTACTTGCCTAGTATACCAGAAAGTCAAACTATATGTATCATGATTGGTCAAGCTCAATAGTGAATGATCCATCATCCGGTGAAAAGGTGTAGGATTTGACGGAGTTTGAGAGTAGACCGATGGGGGGGAGTATTGGCGGAGGATGTCGTAGACTGTGGGGTGTTGCCAGAAGTTGCCGTGATGTAGTGGTGAGAATAGTGATTAGGGTTAGGGTCTTGATCGACATTGTTGTGTCTGTGTGTGTTTGACGGTGTGTGTGTGTGTGTGTGTGTGTGTGTGTGTGTGTGTGTGTGTGTGTGTGTGTGTGTGTTGGATTTATGGAGATGGAAATGATTTGATTGGTGACTAGGGAACGATGTATTTTGTGATGTTGACTTTGTTTGGTTGTGAAGCTGAACAAGGACAATTACAATATGAATTTGTGGTGTGGTTGGTGAGTTTTTGTGTGTTTCCCGATTTGCAAGTGTGTTAACGATTTGAAACAAGATCTAAAAACAAGTTGTTCTATGTTCTTGGTGTTAATCTTTAAATAATCTGGGTGTTGTTCTTGATGTTATTGAGTGGGGAAAAAGATGAGGTTAAATTGGTCATTTCACATGCCTTTGACCTTAACTAACGGAAAAACTAACGGTCTTCAGTAAAAATGATATAAATTGAAACAAAGTGAAAAACAAAGGTACATTATTCACTAATAAAGTTTAGGAGGTGCATCGGGTGCGAAAATGACTTACCAGATGGACATTTATTGCACTTTACCCATAATTTAAAGAACAAGGGTTTGTGTTTTATTAATTTTTCATAAAAACACTTTTATAAAACCTTTAATGTGTTATTGTTAAAGGAGATGTGTATATTAGAATTGAGCTCAAACGTAAAAGCACATTAAAATAAGAAGGATGAGAAAACAAATTAAAATAAGAATGATGAGAATGAATCTTAAATGCACATTAAGATGCATCTAGACAAATAGATGTATCTCATCTTAATTATTATTTTTCATTTGAAGTATGTAGCTGAAATTCCTTTTAATCTTATTTATTTAACCTTTTTTACACGAATCCCCTCCCATGGGTAGTATACATGCATGTTGACTTTAATTCTTTCAGTGTCACGCCGGTTAATTGCCAAAGTAGTTTTTAAGGTTATATAAAATATTTAAACTATTGACACTTACTGATTTTACTTTTAATTAACGTGTTATCACTTATCAACCATGACATAAATCCAATTAGGGAATCACAAGTCGCTACTACTACTACTACTACAAAAAAAAAAAAAAAAAAAAAAAAAAAAAAAAAAAAAAAAAAAAAAACCTTTAGCGAACGGACCGTGGCTAAATGTCCCCTTACAACACATCTTCACTGAAAGCGTTGTCACCTAAAGCTCGTCGCTAAAGTATTTAGCGACCACCTTTAGCGACTACAAGTCGTCGTTAAAGTATTTAATTTAAATCACTTTTAAATTACGTATAATTAATTTAGATAATTTTTTATTTAAAGTAAATGTTTTTTTTTTAAATCATTTGAAATTAATATAAATCATTTTAAAGTTATTTTTAACTAATTTAAATTGTTTATGATTAATTTAAATCAGTTATATTTGATTTAAGAGGAATTTATATATACCTAATGAAACTTTAAAAATTATATATTTTTCCTAAAACAATGCATGATGTAAATGTTATTGAAACATGTTTTGAGGAAATATGTAAATATTGAAGTTTCCTTTGGGATATATGTAAATGCCCTTTGATTTAAACCTTTAGCGAAGACAAGTCATCGTTAAAGGTTAGGCGGGTAAATTTCCACCACCAAAACTGTTTTTAGCGACTAATTCATGTGACTAAATACTTTCCTAAACCATGCTACATCAAAACCACAAATGGGCAATTTTTTTGCAATGAAAGAAAACACTTTTTATGCAAAAGGAATATAGGTAAGAAACTTAGTTGGGCCGATAAGAGAGCTCGATTAAGTCACGTGATTAAAACAAGCTTTCTCATTGCCTAATAAAAGTCAAAATTGAATTAGATTTTGAACAACAACAGAAATAGATTAACTTTAATTGAAAAAAAAGCACATGGCCTTGTATTTTTAAGATTTGGAAGTATAAAATTATGTTACATTTGATTGATTAACAGAATTCACACTCAAACCTCAAACTTTTTAAAATGAGAAAATCTTAAATCTCATTTTATGGACTTAAGTGTAAAATTCTCAATTTACATAATTTTTAGTAAATTTATAAATTTAACAAATAACCATGTACTTTAAACTTCTTGTTGATGATGATGATGATGATACTATAAACTCTTTATACGTTCGAGTCATAAATGTTAAGCTGAAGCACGGGTTATTGCGACATGCAAATATATACACGAGACATAGACTTTAATTTTGTAAATGGATCAATCTTTATAATACTATTGTAAAACAAAATTAATTTTTATACTTAAATCCAATTTATGCTTTGTATTATAACATTTATATACAAATATTCACTAAATTTCATTGATGTGTAAACTTCATAATTTATGACTAGTTTTCATTTATATGGAATGCATAACAAAATGTGAAAATGACATGAAAATGTAAATAACTTGCCACTTTTTACTTTATTGTGTTGTTATATTTTTCTTCTTGTTATAGACATTATACTTTTGAGTTCCGTCTATTGTGTGTATCTTATGACCATTTTGTCCTACATGTTAATAGGAATGTTGATAAATGAGAAAGAAAAAATATTCACAAAATAAATACAATAGACGAAATTTAAAAAGTATCATGTATACAATAGGAAAATATAAATATGACTAAAAAACAAAAATCGACAAGTTGGTTTGATTTGCAAAAAAAATCTAGCCTAAACTTGAAATAAAAGTGCCCTTAATTAGTTAACATTATTACCGTTAGGAACATGATCATACATTAGTTAATTACTCAAGATCTTCACTTTCATCTGAATGAGTATCAACATACTTCATGTTTGGCGGAATAGGGGAACCTTTAGCTTCCAAACGAGAGACGACCTGCCAAAGAAAAATAGCAATGAGAGAGGAGAACAAATGGTGCAATGCCTACATGGCTACATGAATAACTGAATATATTGTTATAACGGCAAAATAGAAACATATAATTTGTATTCAAGCCCGTTAATCACAAAAAGAGTAACAAAGAAAGAGATATATATATATATATATATATATATATATATATATATATATATATATATATATATATATATATATATATATACATACATACATACTCCATTGATGAGTTCTTAGAGCACAATAAAGGACACACCTACAACAAGAAACTACACACTAGTGATTGTGACATGAATGCCGAGGGAGGTTCATGGTTTGATGAGCTTAACAATAATTAGAGTTTGTGAGTTTAAATTAAATTTATGATAATTTTTCTGCAAAATAATATGATTTAAGAAGCACGTGTCAAGCAATTGTAAGAAGAAAAAGAATAATCGATCATCATATTCTAATTCTCAAACTTGCAATAATTACTTTCATGATGCACACCCAAACATCCCATAACCATTTTGAAACACAATCCCATCAGCATAAACCTTTATACTAGTTCAAACAAGTATGCATGTATAAACACTTTAAGAAGAATAATTAATAAAGCACTAGACTACTAATATACTAAAGCTAATAAATGATAATTTCATAAACAAAAAAAATACACAAATTGAAAAAGAATAAAAAAAAAGATCGCACTACAACAAATATGTCTTGTTGCAAAAAGTGTGTAGTATGGAAGATGAGAATGGATCCACTGAGGATGAAAAGTAAAATATGAAGAATGCGAAATGTTTTTAGGCATACATTACAATTGAAGAAGGAGAATTTCATAGGAGATGCATCACTCTTTTTACTTTTATTTATTATTTGATACATACTCACGTGAAGATATATATATGTAAAATGAAATCTTAATCTTCACATATAAAAATGTGAAGCAACTAATTTTTCTCCACACTTTTAAGTGTACACATGCATAAATTTGTGAAGAAATTCAGCGTTACAAATTTTTTCCATACTTTCAAGTGTTAACGTAATGTTGTAAATTCTCCACACTTATAAGTGTAACATTTCTTAATAAAAATCTAAGTGTGAACAATCTTTTGTTTTGTATAATTTGTTTTCACTTATAAATGTAATTAATTTGTAATCATTTGTTTGTGTTATAATAATAGTAATAATAATAATAATAATAATAATAATAATAATAATAATAATAATAATAATAATAATAATAATAATAATAATAATAATAATAATAATAATAATAATAATAATAATAATAATAATAATAATAATAATAATAATAATAATAATAATAATAATAATAATAATAAATAAATAAATAAATAAAATAAATGGGAAGTGTGAAAAAAGTGTGTAAATTTGATATTTTTGTGTAGCGAGAATTATTTGTACCTTTTTAATTTTTTCCCCAAAGCTAAGCTCTTTCACGTGACGTAGGTCTAGCATAAATCTTTTAAACATCTCTTCGTTTGCTTCATAATGCGTTGTCTCAATATACCCACCCTTCCAATAATCTAACTCAGCTTTGACCAAGCAAGACACATTCACCAGCAAAAGCTTCCACAAGAGGATATAACCTTGGATTGTTAGTGACACGATATAGGGAGCATTGATTTTGACAATTTCTGCAAGACACCCTGCATCTTCGGGATTGTTGTATCCAAAAAACATAGGTTACTAACACTTTTTGAAGTAATATCAATCAACTTAAAACCGTAGCAACGTTTCAACATCAAATTTTCCAAAAGAGGACTTCTGGATAATCTTATATATAATATAAACTTAGATTGTCTTATAAATGCAAAATACATCTAATAAATGTTTCAAGAGTTGATTATTCCAAATATGCCCTTCAAATGTGATTTCAACAAATGTTCATACAAATCTTATATACTAAAAACTTAAGTTGTCTTATAAATGCAAAGTGCTCACAATAAATGTTTCATGAATTGAAAGTGAAATGTGGAGGCTTCATGTGTTAGTACATTGATTTAATAGTCATGCATAAGGGTAAGTACATAAGATTAGTGATTCGAGTAATTGAAAAAATTTGTACGGTACAAGGTAGTTTAAGCAACATCAAAAGTATATCAATTACACAATATTGGGTGGCTTAATTTAATGTGCAAGAGAATTTGTGCACAAATTGTAGTACGGTACAAGGTAGTTTAAGCAACATGAAAAATATATCTTCTATACTATCTTAAGATTGGAGTGCTTAATTTAATGTGCAAGAGGCATTGTGCACAAAAGTTTGTACGGTACAATATGTTTTACATGAGGAATCGTGCACAAAAGTTTGTACGGTACAACATGTTTAAAGCCATATCTAAACCTCAAAGAATACAAACCAAAAATACCATGAATGCATAACTCAAATACACCAATTAGTGATTAGTCTTTTTACCTTCCCATCCATGAGTTACAAATATTTCATCAACTATATAATCTGTCAAAAATCACACACAACAAACCACAACTTCCTCCACATTACGTGCACATTGGGCTACAACTTATTATGGTGGTAAAGTAAGCATCATATCGTCTTACTTATTTAGCATATCGATTTATATTATTTTATGTAAATTTCACGTGTGTTTTGTGTGTGTAACAATGTAGGACATAAAGATGGTGCTTAAGAGATTTGGTGGTAACATCATCTTCTCTAATGGTTTAAGAGATCCTACACATCGTTGTCTTATCAAGTAAGTGGAACATGCACGAACATTTTTACTTTGATCGAAAATGCAATATATTGATTAACTGTATTTAAGTTACTAACGATCAACTATATCTAATTGTTTTTTGTAGTGTGTCAAGAAGCATTAAAGAAAGAGACCGAGAAGTTACAAAAATTATATAAAGAACAAAACATGCAAAAGGCTAATGAAAAACAACGACAAAGACAACAACAACAAGAACAACAACAAGAACAAGGTCAACGCCACGGCCACCGGTGGGATGAATACTTAGCATTCATATTAATAGTACGTTACAAATTAAACATGCAATATTTTACTTCATGTAATACCGATAAACGGGCTAATACTATTGATTCGTTAGCAAGTAAGTTTATTGAAAATAATGTGACGAGCATTCAATTTTTAGTCAATAATTATTACTACACTTTGTTGGTGCATTTTAATATTTTTGCTCTTAATGTAGTTTTTTGTCTTGCGTTGTGTTAATGTCACTTTCTTAATTAAACGTCTTGGAATATTGCGTGACTTTGATATTTGATATGACTGTGTAAATTATGTCGATGTTACATATTGCAAATGGTAGTATATAATAAAAATATCTTCACACTATCATCATAACAATGAGAATCTTCTAAATCGAAGAAGTATATAAAGGAGAAGAAAATTGTATTTCAAATGTTATCCTACACCTATCACGAGGTAAGCATTATTCATTTGAGTTTGAGATCATGTGATTCATGTCGTCATATTGTAAATAGTTAGAATGAGTTACTAATGAATGCTCCAAATTCGATATTATAGTTTATGGAAAAATATTGTAATAATGCATTAATTAAAAAATAATTTATGTAACTTACTCATATTAAAAGATTACATATGAAAAGCCTCATTTAAATATAACATTTTGCGAAAAACCTCTTCACATTATAGAAAGAGATCGAGAAGTCACGAAAATCGTATCAAAAACAAAACATGCAAAATGCTAATAAACAACAACGACAAAGACAACAACAAGAACAACGCCACGGCCACCGGTGTCAATATAAATGAATACTTAGCATTCATATTAATAGTACGTGACAACTTAAACATGCAATATTTTACTATACGAATTATAATTTATACTCTTGAATATACTAATTACTTTAATGTTTTATGTTTTTAAAGTTTTGTTAAAAAGGAAATTTGTTTTATAGTTCGCTTTTAATAATGTAATTTATTTGAACAACGAAGTCCGTCTTTCACAAAAAAATGAGAGTTTCAAACATGAGCCAAAAATTAGTCCCGAACATTACGAAAAAAACAATTAGATCCAACCTGTGTGCATCGCATTGGTCCTGAGGCAGTCCAAACTTGTGTGCATCGAACGGGGATGAATATAAAAGGTCTCCAACATTAATGTCATCGCTTCATATTTAAAATAATTTATGTAACTTATACATATTAAAAAATTACATGTGAAGAGACTCTTTTCAATGTAACATCTTGAAAAAAAATCTTTTCACATATACTCTTTTAATGTCAATAAAATAATTTAAATGTGTGTCATGCTTAGAAATGTGATACCATTACAACTTAGATATATAATGACGAAAATAAGTTCTGAAGATTACGATATAAAACTTATATACAGCCCATGTGCAACTCAATAAAGCATTTTAAATACGTATAAAGCTTAGCAAAAGTGTGACACCATGACAACTTAAATATAAAATGACGAAAATAAATGCCGAATATTACGCTATGAAAACTTCTATACAGCCCATGTGCATCGCACGTATTTTAAATCTTTGAAAACTTCTATACAGCTCATGTGCATCGCACGGGCATTGTTGACTATCAGAGATTAAATACTATTTTGAGTGTTTCACTCAATCTCAATTAAAAATGACAAAATAAACAAACACAACTTAAAAACTTATTAACCAACAAAATCCAACTATGATCAAAATGACGAAAATTAGTGCTGAACAATAACAATTTAAATATATAATACCATCATATACAGCCCGGGGCATCGCCCGGGTCTGAATGACTCTTATATTTTAATTTGAATCAAATCTTCATTTAATTTCGCTTTTGAGATAGACAAACTCCTAAGGTTTTTCCAACTAATTGCACCAGGTGGTCTAAATATACATCCCCACAAATTCAAATGAGTAAAACATGAAGTAATGAAAAACAAACCATCTAACAGGTATGCCTTTCGTCCAGAATCTTGACATAACTGTAAATCAAGGTCTTGAACATTACGATTAACAGCATAGCGAATCCAACTGGTGACTTGAGATTCAAACCGGATATTGTAACGAGTAATGAGTTTAAATTTGTTGAGGTTCAATTGACGACATTGAATTAGGGTTTTATGGACGAATGATAAGAACTCTTTATCATATGTATATTCGTTTTTGTTATCATATAAGAATATGAGATTAAGAACTTGAGGCCAAAGATGTTGCCATCGTTTAGAGAGCGCACCTGTTCTTATGGCATATTTTGTGTCTGGTAAATGAGACAGGATTTCTAGAATAAGGCAATCCTGTAACGAACTTATTCGATCTTCTTTTTTGACTTTGATCTGCTTCCGGGTGATTTTAAGATGATCTTGGCCTTGTAGTTTCATGGCCGCAGAATAGGGGTGGTGTTTTTCCACATGCGGCCGGAGATTTATGTAATGGTGAGATCAAAAAAATTAAAGCCTCATTATTTAACCTAATCAAAGTTTAATGGTGCGACAAAAAACTTACGAGTTGATAAAAGTTGGCATATATGTGTTCGTTTGATTAAGGCCGGCTACAAGTCCGAAAAGCTAGGTTGGGCTTGGCCAAAAATCACTTTCTCTATTACTTGATACTTGTTGGCCCAAATAATGTAGTTAGATCAAATATTGTTAAGTATTCATGTTAGTGTTTATGTTACAGACAATTTTATTTATACTTTAGTTTGTTAAAGTAGTGTTTGGGTCAAGATAGTGAATGGGTCAAAGTATTGCCAAACAGGCCCATTTTACATTGACAGTTATTTTAGTTGGTTAAAACCGTTTTCATGAAACATCACAACGTTGCATGAAGAGGTGTGTCTATTTAGGTCTCTATATAATGTGAGATTTCGACCTGTGAAATCCACAACAACCTTTTATAATATATCTAGTAAATTTATGTGTCATTCTCACTTTTTACCCGTTTACTGTTTTATCAAATTTCATTCACAAACTCACTGCAAATATGAAACACATATTGAAATCAAGAATTGATGGCAAACACCCTGTGAACAATTGGTATCAGAGCCACAAAGGCTCTAATCCTTGGGAACAGCCATCATTCAAACTATCCACAGATTTTCAAAGTGGAAGATATCTCTTAAGGGAAACCCCTAAACGTTTGTATCAGTGGAATACAAGAACCAAGAAGAGTATATCTCCAAAGGCAAAGGAATTGTTAGCACAAACTATGTTAGACAATGAAGTATACAACTCACAGAAACAAGGAGAAGCATCCAAAGGGAAAACAAAACTGACAGCAAGAGAGAAGAAATCTAAGTGCTATATATGCAAAACCAAGGGACATGCCTACTGGGCATGTGAAGAAAGGAAAAGGCTAGCAGGGATTGAAGCAGTGCATGATATGGATGTCACAAGGCAGATTATTGATCAAGAAAGAATGTACCCTGAAAAAGTACATGTCTTTGGTGATTACACAGTGCAAGGAACAGACAAAGGAGACTGGAATGATATTTGGTATGTAAGCAAAAAGTACAAAGTTCATATGTGCCCTAGGAGAATATTGTTCAAAGATGTGAATTATAATTTTAAAATGATAGGAAAAGAGGAATATGAATGCAAATTCATTTTCTCATATGGCATTGGTACTGCTAACATCAAAACAGAATATGGTGATATATGTGTTAGGCAAATTCAGTACACTCCTGAAACATCCTTGAATATTCTCAGTCTTGAATTATTAGAAAAGCAAGGTTTTTCTGTGAAAATAAAGGATACTAGATGTAGTATCATTCATATGTATCATGATGAAGAAACATGTATGCAAGAACCATGTGAAGTTGAAACAGGAAGAATATGGGCAAGGGAAGTTGTAAAAGAACACAATGACTTCATGCAGAAGTACTTCAAGTCCATTGTCCTGGTGATGAATGCTCTTTAATAAAAGGAATTGAAGATTTGGATTGGAATAAAGATGTGACACATGATTATTTGGATGATGACTATCTCAGTTTTAATGGAACCTTATATGCCTTAAAGGTCAATTCTTTCTCTAGATTCATTTCATTTATGAATTTGTTAAAGAAAGATAATCTGTTGTATAGAAACTGGGAAGTCTTCAACAAAAGATTTTTAGATATGATTAGATGGTTCTATTTGGTGCATTTGAATTATGATGCATTGGATACATTACCACCTGTTGTCAAAGATGTGGAAGTAAATCTGTTGTGCCTATTGAAAGTTGTTGAGAGTCTAGGGGGTTATTTCTCTGTCACTGTTGGTGACAAATGGGGAACCATAGCCCAGTTACAAGGTCTAGACACCAAAGATGGAGAAGTAATGATGAATTGCTACAAAAAGTTCCTTGATCTTGTTGTGATCTATTATGAGACTGCCCAAGAGCCTTGGGGTGAAAAGTCAGTGTATGTGGGAGAAGCAAGCAAAAGTGCTTTGGCCATGGACCCACAAGACCAGAAGATATTGGGAGAAGATGATGGAGCAAAAGATGCAAGAGAAGACCATTTTGGAGTTAGACTTGTTTCTGAAGATGATGGACAACATAGCAGCCAGGATAGTAATGACTTTGATGTCATTACATGAAGATTGAAGCAAACAGATTTGGAAGGATTTGATGCTAATACATTAGGGGGGAAATTGTTGGCCCAAATAATTTAGTTAGATCAAATATTGTTAAGTATTTATGTTACAGACAATTTTATTTGTACTTTAGTTTGTTAAAGTAGTGTTTAGGTCAAGACAGTGAATGGGTCAAAGTATTGCCAAACAGGCCCATTTTACATTGACAGTTATTTTAGTTGGTTAAAACCGTTTTCATGAAACATCACAACGTTTCATGAAGAGGTGTGTCTATTTAGGTCTCTATATAATGTGAGATTTCGACCTGTGAAATCCACAACAACCTTTTATAATATATCTAGTAAATTTCTGTGTCATTCTCACTTTTTACCCGTTTACTGTTTTATCAAATTTCATTCACAAACTCACTGCAAATATGAAACACATATTGAAATCAAGAATTGATGGCAAACACCCTGTGAACAATACTTCCATAATTTTTGCTCAGGGCTTTTAATAAAAAAATATATCTTCTTTTCTTATGATCGACACGAGTTCATGGAATTGAATAAACTCGTATTGATAAGCTTACAAACTGTTAACAATGATTTTATGAACATGCTTATAATCCATAAAATAAGCTGACTAAACACTCTTAAAGAATAATAGTAATTGTTATCTACCCATTTTAGCCTTAACTTGCCATGTTTTCATTCATAATAGTAATGAAAGCATCAAATCACATAAGTCACTGAAAGCATAAAAATGGACTTTCAATACAAAACTTCTATTAAATTGGGCGATTCTGTGAAAGGAGAAATTATCCTTTTGTTATGCTTAGTAAAGCATCTCACATGTTTAGTTACTAACCATTGACTATAATTTTTACACAATGATGCCCAAATTAAGGTATACCACCGCATGTAATTAATGTCCCGACACCAACACTATCCTCCGTCCCTGCACTATACTTTTTACACAGTGACGCCCAGATTAATCAAACATGCACACACATATGAGAAAACCACCAAACCACATATGTTGCGGTCACTACAGTTTGTTATGTTAAACACACAGAAGTAAGAACAATTTGTGAATTTACTTTTCCACAGGTAAATGTCAAGGTCAGTTGCTGTTGCGCATCACACTTGCCCATTTGATTATACAAGATTCGATTTGATTTATTATGTATCATAATTTATGAGTAATATTTTTACAAAGTAGTTGCCATGTCTGGCTTAAAAACAAGACCAGATTTCCAACTTCAAGTACATCACTAGATCCAAACCTTAACAAGGTTGAGAATAGCATATGACTTATGATAAACTAAACTCATAGAAGACTCAAGTTCTGAAGTTGCTGTTGAAATATAGTTAAAGATTAATGTGTAAATGTCTAGAATCGAACAATAGGGTTTAGGGTGGAAAAGTTACAAATGGAAAATCGGAATGAAATGACAACCACCTTTACCTTTTTGTTATTCGATCCTCTGTGATAACAACAGATGGTGTGTTTGTTACCTTCGTTTCTGTACACACAAACTACTAACGAAATTAAAGTGATGCAAGGTAAAAAACACTAATTTTTGCTTAACAAAATTCGACCAAAGCCATTGTTAGGGAGCAAGGGACGATCGGCCAAGAACCAAAAGAAAGAGAGAAAAAAGACGTTCCTCGGTCTCATCGTGTGGTGCACAAGAGCGTGAGATAACAAATGAACCTAAGCTTGTATTTTATACTGAGATGAAACTTGTAGGACAAGTTGGAGTGGGATTGGGTTCCCCTCCCTTTGTTCGACCGGCCCTAAGGAGTCCCAAGGGAGATTCTAGATCCTTCTTGGCTCTATTTCATCCTAGTCCTTTTCTTTTGTCATCTAACGGTAGTTTGTCCTTAACTTAATAACTAACGACCGTTAACATTTAGTGTTTAAATAATAATTATATACTAACAATTATATAATTATTATTATACTTTAATTCCTCGTTTGTAATGTGGTGCAATCCCGAGGTCTCGTGTTGCG
>LBNU01010173.1:201560-215632 GCA_014162995.1 Artemisia annua
TTCATGGGTTAGTCTCGTAGTCAAGAGAATTTGTTCCTTCAAATTTGTTTTGAAGTTTAATACTATGGGCCACTCGTTGGATTGACAAAATGTTTGCGTGGCCACGCCCAAATATGTTTTGGTAATTTTGTTCAATCATTAGAAACGAGAAACTGAATATTAATAAAGATTCATATCTTTGTTAATCAGAGTATTAGAAACAAAAGGATAATAATAACGATGAATCGTTAAGGGTTTTCTAGGAAACTCAGCTCGGTTTGATACTTAAATTCTAACAGTTGCCAATAGACAAAACTTGCAAGAATATAAGATAAAACAACACACACCAAGTTGCCAATAGACAAAACTTGTAAGAATATAAGATAAAACAACACTCACCTTAATCGAGAGATCTGAAAACCTAGAAATTTCACATTGATAGTAAATAAGCTTATGAGTCATAAGTATTAGCATATTGCCAACAATAAGCTTTTTATGGTTATACCAAGCATCATTAATCAGAATGTGCTAAATCAAAATCACTTGTGATCGACTACAAATTTTTTTTGCTTTGGATCCAACAGTTGTCATAATTGCCACAGTGAACATAATCAGTCGATCCGTAGTACCAATCTCTACTATTAGTAGAATCACTATCACGATACTTCATGTTTGATGGAACAATGAAACCTTTAGCTTCGAAACGAGAGAGAACCTGCTAACCAAAAATAGCAATGAGAAGAGAACAAATAAAAAAGAGAATGGTGCAATCGTAGTAACAATTTATAATGAAAAACACACTTGCAATCGAACCTTTAATAAAAATAGACATACATAGCAGTAAGAAAGAAAGATATGCATACTCCCTCAATGAGTACTAAGAACACCATAAAGGAAGAACAAGCACTTACAACATAGACCAACAATAAGATAGCATGTATATGGTTTAACAATGTCACAATAATTCGACTGCGTGTTGTGAGTTCAAGAGTGTTTTTTGATATTTGGGTAAACTCATTACTGCGATTTAATTGCGAGTTTCAAATCTCTCAAGTGCAGTAATATTAATATAAAAAATAGAGATTCAAAATCGTCATATCCAATTAAGCATGGGACAAATTATTATAAGAAATAATAGTAACTAGAAAACTATCTAGTGATTACTTAATTTCATAATATTCTACCCGATCAAGCCATTGATTTCATCTAATTATACTTGCATATGTTTATTAAACAACAATTGATTAGGTATTACTAAACCTGATGATTAATAGTTTATACAAAGACACAAATTGGCCAGAATAGGAAAATAGTGGGCGAAGTTTTACCTCTAAACAATCCTTCCCAATTTTAAGCTCTTTGACATGGCGAAGGCTTCGTATAAATGTTGTCACCATATCTTCTTCTTCTTTTTCTTTATGTGGTACATCCATCATAAAATCTAAGTAAGCCTTGACTAAGGAAGACACATTTAGCAACACAAGCTTACACCAGAAGTTATAGTTAATTTTTAGTGAAAAAATATGAGGAGCATTGATTGCAATAATATTCCCAACGTTTGCAGGTTCATTATCCGTGGTACCAGATAACACCAAGTTTTTAAGACTATTTGAAGTAATATATATATATATATATATATATATATATATATATATATATATATATATATATATATATATATATATATATATATATATATATATATATATATATATATATATATATATATATTTTGGGTAAAGGGATTATACCTGGTGAATTATATTAGAAAAAAAATTTTCAAATTTTTTCTATTTGAAGTAATATCAATCAGCCTAATCCGAAGCAATTATCTATTACTAACGTTTCCAATAACGGACTACCGGATAATATATTTTGGAGCAAACCTTCGTCTAATTCCCCCCATCCAATACACAAACTCCTGAGATTAATCCAACTAATGGTACCACTTGGCTTGAACATGCACTCTTCCACGCATAGATGAGTAAAACATGAATTAATGAAAAATGACTCAGAGTTTATCTCAAATAAATAATCTGATTCCTCTTCCTCATCGATATGCGATAACGGCAACCAAAACTGTTAGACATTGCAGCTAATAGCAGCGAATCAAGTTGTTGACTTGTGATTTAAACTTAATATCGTAATCTGTATCAAGTATGAATTTGACGAGGTTCAAGTGGCCATGTTGAGTTATGGTTTTGTCAATAGACGAAAAGAATTCGATGAGTGATACATGTTTATCATCTTCATCATGTTTAAACACAAGTTCAGGATCTTTAGGCCAAAGATTTTGCAAACCTGTTGTTATGGCTTCTTGTTCTTCATCCATTACTTCGATAAGTTTTGGGGCGAGTTCCATGACAGGCAAACAAAGTCCCAAGTTTTCTCCTATAAAAAATTATTTATAGGCAGGCATGGTGTAATTAAGTTTTTCTTTGCTCCCCCAATGTTTAGAAAACTGAATGTTCAGTCCTTGAAAGAAAGCTAGATAGCTAGGGGTGTTCAGTATTACGATTTAGTTGAATAACCTGCCCAATTCAGTTGTTATTGATTGGCTTATTCAATTTTGGTATTCTTTTGAGCGAAACCAAACAAAGAAACGAAGTTAACGGTTTGTATGGGATTTATGTCATCCTAATCGGGCCTCGCCCAACACATAAATAAGGATATATCACATAAAAATGTTTTCCATAATCTAATTTGAAAAGCTACATATACGAGTTTTCCAGTTACTATACACATGCAACTCTGATAACTAAATACATATTCGTTTATCCAAATAATATAGCTTTAAGATTTGTAACAAAATAGAATTCTTATATAAATTTGTAGTTTTTACTAACGGGTTTGTGTCACAATGATATCCCATGTTGTGTAAGAAGCTCTCCAGCAAAATGGTTGTGGGTTGAGATTGATTGTTTTGATATTGTATTAGATAAATAGTTGTTGTTCAAAAAAAAAAAAAAAAAAAAAAAAAAAAATTGTAGTTCAGTGGTTCAAGTATATGAATAAACTATATTTGTCGATACAAGCAATCTTCAAGGTGATAATGTGTGATAAACTAATATAAGAGCAATCTGAGTAAATTACAGATTCCGTCCCTGTGGTTTGAACTTTTTTCACCTTTCACAGTTTTATACTTAAACTTCAATAATTACACTAGTCATTCTTCTTGTCGTTTATTTTTGACTGACGGATCCTTTGACCAAACGTCGGTTACAAATATGTTGTTACCCGACTCACGTGCAAGTCACTTTTTAACTATCTTCATCTCATTATTTTTTAAAATTTCCTTTTCTTTAAATAAAATTAAAAAACATGTATTACCATTTTTTCCCCGTTGATACACAACACCCCACCATAATAGTGTATGTTTTATGAAATACTACATCCGTCTCATAATAATTGTCAACTTTGATTTTTTTGAGTGTTTATTGTTAAACTTTGACCATTAATATTTTTATTAGTGTTATATAATGTTAGATAAACATTATACCAAATTAAAATGCATTTAAAACCCAAAATTATTCATATGTTTTTCATCAAGTATTATGTTATACAAATATAAATATTGATAGTCAAAGTTGAATACAAAAGACTAAAAAAAGTTAAAGTGGACAATTATTATGGGACGGAGGTAGTAAAAATTCTTCGTCATCTCTAGTCTCTACGATTAAAAAGAAAAAGCCACTACTCTTCATCCAGCAATAAGTGATTGCAACTTTTTCCAAAAATAGACTGTCCCTGTTCAAAAATAAAGCAAAACCTCTCTAATTGCATCTATTTTCAAGTAAAATGCTAAGAACCAAGTAATGATAAATCCTCAAATTAGAATTAGTGACCAAAGTGTGAAACTATCAACTTCTGACAATAAATTAAATGCATAATGATAAATCCTCATGTAAAATGCAAAGAACCAAGTAATGATAAATTCTCAAATTAGAAGGCAATATAAAACAAACTACAAACATGCAACTTAAAACACCATTTTAATCACGTTGTCTCTTTTCCAATGATATTGATACCCCCTTAATTCATCACCTCTATATGCATGCATCTTATTCACTATTCCGACCTAACCTTCAGGAAAGGTCTTTCTAATAGAAGTACTCAAAATGTCATTGCCACAAGTAAATTCAGATTAAAAAAATTATAGATAACTTGTGAAATTCAAAAAAAGGGTACCAAGTGAATTAAAAAATTTCTTTGATGACAAATGTCTCGAATGTGTAGCCAAACACTTTTGTATAAAAATTGTTCATGTTTGCCAAAAAAAATTATAGGGTTGGGTTTATAAAGAAACACTCTAAAGAGTTTAAAGGTTAACCCGACAGAACCTAATTTCTTATAGGGTTGGGTTTATAGTTAAATATTTCAAAAAATTATAGATAACCTGTGAATTTCAAAAAAAGAGTACCAAGTGAATCACAATAGGGTATGAAAAGTGCATCAAAATTCTTCAACATGTATTTGTTAAATAAAATATACAGTAAGAAGGTTACAATTTTTGCTAATAGACGTAGAAAGATAGGTGGGTCACGTAATTAGTCGAAACAGATCCGGGTTCATTTTTTACAACACAAATTTCTTTGATGACAAATGTCTTGAATGTATAGCCAAACACCTTTGTATAAAATTGTTCATGTTTGCCAAAAAAAATATATACATATATTGTTTGGCACTTGATTGT
The DNA here is from genome assembly GCA_014162995.1 of Artemisia annua. Classification (NCBI taxonomy): domain Eukaryota; kingdom Viridiplantae; phylum Streptophyta; class Magnoliopsida; order Asterales; family Asteraceae; genus Artemisia; species Artemisia annua. The sequence goes on from LBNU01010173.1 coordinate 206,233, forward strand.
CTTTATACAGGCTATGTATTGATTTTCATCGTGTCTAACCCTTAAGATATAGCTATATGCTGAGATATTCTCTAGACTTAATAACTGAGTGTGGACATACACAGAATCAAATAACCAAACAGAAGTTCAAAGTACTTTTAACTAATGGCTATGAGTTTGTGACTCATAGCCATATTAAACAAAAAATCGTCCTCATGGAAGCTAAGTATAAGTAGGTGTATACAGCTAATAGCATACCAATGTAGTCTACTATTATATGAAACAGAAAAACATAAACATCACCAAGTCCAACAATGTACGTAGATGAGTCATAAATAACCAAAGACCACCTTTTGGTCAATAATAAGATGAATATATTTGCAATGAATTTATACTCTTAGCAAGAAAAGAAGCGTAAAAAAATTGAATATATTCACTCACCATGCAAACCTTTGGGAGATAGATCCAGAAGTATCGACCCAGATTCTGTAATAAAACCAACAGCAACTTTCACACTATCATTTGTCGGGTTTTCTAGTAGAGCTCAAATGAAAATAAAACAGAATAACTTAACAAAACAATAAGAACCATTTTGATTTTTACCTTAAAATCGGTAGCAAAGAAATCAGTTGCACAAAGCTGCTGAGGCAGGAACAAAAGCAACCTACCAAGCCATCAGCATCAGTAATTCATTACCAGGATTCTTGTAAAGATGATACCTATCAATAAGCAATGTTATGAAATCTAAATAAAAATATCTTTACAAGTATTTGGTTGTGCGTTTATAAATTGATTTTGTCATGTTAAATAATTAGTGGTAATCAAGCGTCTCAGGCGAAGGTATTATGCCCAAATTACTCTCAACCCCAACTCCGCTATCAACTATTGATGACAATTTCGTAAAAAGTTTTATTAACTTCATTTAAAGAAACACTATAAAAAGTTTAAAGGTTAACCCGACAGAACCTAATTTCTTATAGGGTTGGGTTTATAGTTAAATATTTTAAGGTTTATTGGGTTCGGATTCAATCCGATGTATATTGAATGCCTTATATTAGTCGAATGATAGTTCCTTTAACCATTTAAACATACATTTTCACTCTATTAGTAGAACCCAACGAAACCGCCAACATAAACAAAAAACAACAAAGATATGGGGCAATATATAGTACCTAATGTTCCTCTTCCGTAAGCATTCAGAGTACTTTCATAGTCACGACTCACCACCCACATAGCCTTTCGTGCCATGATGATCCATATCATTTTGCGTCTACATCCAGGCCTACACACACCAGTGACACAATTATTTAAAAAAACTATTGGACATCAAAAGTTGCAACAAAAAGCAAGAGCAGCAAGCTGCGGCAGAAAGCATGAGCAAGACATGTTGCAACGGCAGCAAGTATCAGCAAGCATCATTATCTTGTGTTATATCATGAACAAACATTAATAAGTTGATAGTTTTACATTACCATGTTTAAAATGAAGTGCTTATTTACACTACTATAAGAAAATAGACAAAAACGCTAAAGTACTAAGTTGCATTTAAATAAGCTAACACCCTATCTAATTGCCAACTCTGTATTAAAATTATAAATGGAGGGATGAAACACACTAAAACCTGAATAATTTCCAAATGATCAAAGGTTACAATATCTAAAATTGTATTGCTACTACTTAGGCTGCAACTCCTGGCTTTATGCTTACGGAAGCTAATTGATTGATGTTCTTAAACCACATAAAGAAATAAATTCATGAATGTCATTTCCCCCAAATTTTTTTCTAGGGTTTAGCGACACATAATTGAATTGAACCTAATCAAACCAATAAATTGAATCAAAACATAATTACATTGATTATTAATAAAAACAACACATCAAAGTGGCTGTACTATGGAATTTAAATCGAAACACTAAAAATAGATGCGATACTTACCATTGATTCATTGTTAAGCATAGGTTTTTTCGTATATGTTTCTTAATCATTCAGGGTCATAGAGGAAGAGAATGAAATGATTTTGGGATAATTGAATCAAAGACATAAAAGAAAAAAATTGTAACTTATTTTGGGATGATTTTTGAATGCCTTGCAATTAATTGTGGAGTTGAAACTGAAGATCTTTGTTTGAATGATAATGAGAATCTTATACAGGAGGAGCGTGTGTAGGAGGACAAATGTTTGACTATTTAATTTAGACCGAGTATTTAATGAGTTGGACTAAATATATTTTGTAAAATCGTGTTTTTTCTTTTTTTTTCTTTTTTTTAAAGAGTGTAAAACATGGATGCTTAGACTTGTTGTACACAATAAATATTCGATCAATCACATTCGAGACGCATCAGCGAATTTATTACATTGGGTGCTTTATTGAGTTGTAAAATATTCTGGTTTATTAGTATAGATAGATAGATTTCTTATGTCGGCAAACTGAGCTCGGTGCCTTGTCTTCTCCCATTAAAATCTATTTATAGGTATGCATGTATTAATTTTTCTTTGCTCTCCTAATGTTTAAAAGAAACTACATATTCAGTCCCTTAAGAGGAAAATCTAGATATATCCATTCGGTACTTAACAACTTATGAGCTTAGCCCAACAACACCTTTTTCTTTCCTTTCATATATCGGGCTTTATGTACACGTAAGATTATTCGTTTTCTTAACTAATGTTACATACTTTTGGTATAAATTATGGGAGCTGATTTTCTCACAGAACATTTTTATTCATCTACAGATTTTTTACGTTAATTGACCAATATACCCCTCCACGTTATTTACCCTTGGTTCCCACTTTCTTCGCGCCTTCATCTCCGACCATCTCACTTTTGCGGGTCATTCTTTGCTACACAATAAGATTGGCATGATTTGTTTCCACTATGTTTGACTCATGTTGGTGCAAACTATGCATTGAAATATATCATATCTCGATTTTTCCATGGCATGTTGCAATCTTGCTCTCAACTTTTGTACATTGCTGAAGCTTGAAGGTAGTATAAATGCAATTGCAAGGATAAAAATAAAAATATCAGACCTTATAAAGTTATATATAGTTAGCCACTCTCTCATTGCTATCATGGTTTTGTATGTTTATTCCTAAACAAAACAGTAAACAACAGCCCAAAACAATAAAACTAAATTAAGTTATCGGGCTTTATGTACGTAAGATATTTCGTTTTCTTTCCTAGTATTACATACTTTTGGTATAAATTATAATTAATGTTTAACACTATGGTTTATGGGATTGTATAACAAGGAGTTTTTTTTTTTTTGTTAAACTACCACACTTTAAAAACTTAACTAACATAACAAGGAGGTTTTCTTTTATATTAAAAATGCATTTAGTACTCATTTATTAAATTTATAAATTGCTTTAATTAATTATTATTTTTAATTTAAAAAGCAAAAGATGTTCTTATTTAATTATCCAAACCAGTGACTTGAGTCAATTAGACAAATCTTTATTAAACATTTTTTTGACAGGAGGATATAATAACATGGATTCCAAGGTATTTTTTAGTTAGGTACTTTTGATGCAGGATTTAACGACCAGGTTTTATTACTTATAAGTTACTCGTCTACCTAAGGTCTACCTAATGCCTTATCGGGCAGTGTACCTGGTCGTGTATGGTATAGCTAGATGGTAAAGCCGAGGTCGTCCCAAGAGCTATGCGTGTGGAGTTTATCTAAGTTAAGTGTCACGTTTAAAAGGGGGTTTTATGATTAAAAGGCTAATTAAACTAATAAAACAAATAAATGAAAGCAGATAAATAAATGAAGGGAATCAGTAGAGAGAAGTAGTGTTAACCTAGTTACTACTCTTGTTATTATCATGACAAGTTTTCTAATTAAGTGCATCCTATCGTTTCATCTTGGGATTTAAGTCGGTAGACTCAGATGGTCAAATCGTCTAACATATCTTACACCTTGCCCTATTCTTACAACCTTAAATTGCAAGAGTTCATCGGAGGGTCGCTATGCCTACGAGATGCAAGAGTTGTTAAGCGCCTCTACTAACTTAGACTAGTCTAACGGGATGCGGGCGGTCGCAACTTACATCCCTTCTAACTCCTTAAGCAAGTCTGTTTGGCAGGTGGTCGTTCATTGAAATTTTCACATGCATGGTGATATTTCTATCACCAAATCACAACCTTCTAATGAGATGCGGCCTTTTGGAACTTACAGCCCCCTCAAAGAAACTACCAAACATCATTACTACCGAAACTAGAGTGTCCTAAGACATGCTAAGAAAGTATTCAAGTAAAACGATAAAAGATGCATGAAAACTAAATCATGGCCATAACAATTTCATAACAAGGCTAACACCAAGAGGTGTTTAGCCACTCATATTAATAATTGCAGAAAAACTCATGTTCAACATTGTACATGAAAACATAAATCTAGTACAAGAATTATAAATGGATAAACTTATGATTTGAAGCGTGATTTCTCCCTTGGAGATGACTTGTATGCAGGTGAAATGTCGTTCTCCTTGCTCCCTGAATTCCTCTGGACTTCTGTGCGGTGGAATGATGCGAAAAGTGATGTGTAAAACTCGGGATTAGGGCTGGTATTTATGGTACCCTACTCAACTACGCCATAGCTCTAGGGTTGGCTACGCCGTAGCCTTCGTAAAGTACAAATACGCCGTGGCTTGATCATAGGCTATGGGCGTAGAACTTCTGCTGGCACTTCTACGGTGTAGTTATATCAGAAACTACGTCGTAACTTTGTCAAGGATCACGGATATTCTTCACTGTTTGATTTTAGGACCTATGGCGTAGCTTGAATGTTGGCTATGTCCGTAGACTGAGCTACGGCGTAGGTAGAGAATCCCTCTACACCGTAGTTAGTGTAGAATGTGCATACTTCAATAATCTTCATATTTAATCCTCCATTTCCGCGTCTTTTCGTTCCTTTGCTCATCTTTGTCCTGAAAACGGAATATAAACAAATAAAAGCATATATCCTAGTAAAATAACATAAAAGATGAGAATATTAGGGGGAAATTAACACTAAAATATCAGAACTATTTGATGTTATCAACTTTCTTCTTACTTTTTTATGGGTTTTAATGGGTGCCTGGTGTTAGTTTAGATGCATTAGAAATAAATTTTGAGCTAGTTAAATTAAATTAAAAATTACATGTAATTTAAGTGAAATTTATATGTATAACAAATGTGTTTTAAATATAGTTTTGAACTAAAAAAAAGTGAAGCTTATTTAATAACAACTAACAAGTGTCGTATGGTCATCTATTAGACAACCTGTTTTTTATTGATATGAGAGAAGACCTAAGTTGGTTGAATCTGTAAATGTATATAGTATTTGATGTCTCTCATTACATAAACCGATACATAATATATAAGGGTGCAAGGACTATTCTAGATGTGGGCTTGAGCCCAAATACATTTAACCATATACATAAACAAATACACTAAGCCTCATACAAACACTCGACTAACACTCCCCCGCAGTTTGAGCGGGGTGCAAGGATCGTTTGTTGTCGTTGAAAATACCGGTAATAATATTCCATGCTTCTTTGGCGGATTGTGGATGTTCCGCAACCAACCGTGCTTGAAGAGTGTCCGAGAGAGTCATAAGGATCCACGATAAAACAATGGTGTCAACTTTAAGTTCTTCCGGATTGAGAGGAATATGGGTGCTCGTGGTGGCTTCATTGGATGAACCATGGATATACTTAAAAATAATGGCGGAACTTGAACATTTTTNGCAACTTTTTTGGGAGTCGGGACCCTCTCCTGACCCTAAAGAGTTCCGCCAGTGCTTAAGAACCTCATAACCTTTACAAAGGTTTTCGAAAAAATATACCCAGGAAGCATAGTTCCAGTTGTCAATGTCAAGCTTAACAGAAACACGTGTGAGGATCTGATGATGAGTAACAGTGGAGAGCTTATCCGAGAGGGATATAACAGTGGTAACATGGGGAGTGTTCGACCCAGTAATGGTAGGTCGAATGGGGTTTTACTCGGTTAGGGTTTTGTGAGGTGTTGAGAATGGAACCGCGTAGGTTTTATAGTGGACAGTGAACACAAGAAACTGTTTGTGACCCAAAGCACAAACAACAGACACACGTAAGCATCTGTAAATCGAATGCACAAATCACCAAGGATAATGTTTGGATTTGTTAACCTAAGAACAAATCACCAAAGAACAAGCCGCGAAGAACAGTCATGGTTGAGGGTTTTTTATGGAGCGGAAAATTTAATTTAGGGTTTAGGGATCGATGGTAAGATTGGATACCATGTAAATGCATAAAGTATTCAATGTCTCTCATTACATAAACCGGTACATAATAGTATTTAAGGGTGCATGGACTATTCTAGATGTGGGCTTGAGCCCAAATACATTAAACCATATACGCAAACAAATACACTAAGCCTCATACAAACACTCGTCTAACAGAATCAAAGAAAAATATTACTAAGTAGCTGCTTGAATAACACGTGTAATATATATAAACTATTTTAAAGCAAGAATACATAAAGTAGTTTAAACAAATATAACACAACAAAGTTTTCAACTTTTAAAATTATTATTTGAATAAATCAATGAGTTTAACAAAGATTGTTTTCGGAATAACAGTCCTAGTTGAATGACAATTGATGTCATCTGATCTCTAACTTAAACACAAACCTAAGTTAAGGTTTAAGTAAGAGCTTATTCTTACTCGCTGAATGTCCAGTGGACTAATATCTATTCGAGGAGTAAATGCTCTTGAATGTGTATCACATTGGTTGCAAGAGGTGCATTTACTCCTTTACACATTCTCTTTTATAGCAGAGAATTAGGGTTTAAAAAGCTCCTACTTTACACATGTTAATCATCTAATGGGTAGGTACTGCTACACTAGGGGTAACTTTTTTAGGGAACAATGATTGATACTGTTGTACCTTTTTACCATCTTTGTAAGGTGTGGATTCTCAAAAAGACTTACTTTATCCTTTTTGCATAAACTATACTTTTTCCACATTTGACCTTTTAGATACTTGAGATTATTTTCTCAGTAACTTGACGAGAAGATCAAAACATCGTTTAGTGAGGCATTGCCATCCTCACTGAACTGAACTTCATTTCGGGATCTTGTGCTTCACTAGTTTAACTACATAAACATTGAAGTAAACACTCTTAGTCTTCAAGAACTCAGAAGTAGTTATGCTTCAGTAGTTTAACCACATCGTTTAGTTGTGCTAGTTTTATGCTCAAACTTATTCAGACGAAAGACACTGAAACATTCAAAAACAGACGAACATATAAAAACGGACGAGAACGTGTAAAAACGGATAGTACACGTGTAAAAACGGATGAAAACGTGTAAAAACTAACGAAAACGTGTAAACACGGATGAGGACATGTAAAAACGGATAGTACACATGTAAAAACGGACAAAACGTGTAAAAATAAATGAAAATGTGTAAACATGGACGAAAACGTGTAAAAACAGACAGAAACGTGCAAAAGCGAACTTTACACGTGTTAAAATGGACAAAAACATGTAAAAACGGATGAAATGTGTAAACACGGATGAAAACGTGTAAAAACGGACAGAAACGTGCAAAAACAAACTTTACACTTGTAAAATCGAATGAAAATGTGCAAAAACGAATGAAAATGTGTAAATACGGATGACACCGTGTGAAAACGGACAGAAACATGCAAAAATGAACTTTACACGTGTAGAATTGGGCAAAAACGTGTAAAAACAGACGAAAATATGTAAACACGGACAAAAAAGTGAAAAAATATAGACGAAAACGGGTAAAAACGAACGAAAAAGTGAAAAAAATGGACGAAAACGTGTAAAAATAGACGAAAACGTGTAAACACTGATGAAAAAGTGAAAAATAAAATGGACAAAAACGTGTAATGGAAGAAAATGTGTAAACATGATCGAAAAAGTGAAAAAAAAAGTCAAGGGACTAAAGGTGAAAGTCAACGCAAGCCACAAAGACCATTACTGTAACTTTTATAACTGAAAAAAAAAAACAAAAGTCAGAGGACGACCGGTGAAAGTCAATGCAAACCACGGGGACCATTAATGTGAGTTTTGTAAGTGTTAACCGGTCAAACAGGTCACAAATCCGTCAACATTGCGTATATTGTTCAAAATTTGAAAGTATTTTAGCGATATAACTAATAGATTTAGTTGGTTATGTATTTTTTCTTTTAGAGAAAGTTTGTTACGTATCTTTATACTTCACCCTTCTCAATACTAGCAATCTTCAAGGAGGTAATGTGTAGTTGACCACTATAAGAGAACAATAGTATATTACAAATTATGTCCTTGTGGTTTGCACTTTTTTCACTTTTTTTCCTTAAACTTCAATAATTACACTAGTCATTCTTGTTGTTGTCCATTTTGATAGTGGTATAGGCATCAACCACATAAGCAACCGAAAGTACAAAAATGGACTTTCAATTCAAAAGTTATCTAAAATGGGCAATTCTGTGAAACGACAAATTATCCTTTTTTGTTATGCTTAATTAAACTTCTCATTGGTTTAGTTATAACCAATATGTTTTTAAACAATGATGCCCAGGTTGAGGAACACCAACGCCATGTAATCAATGTCTCGACACCAACACCATCCTCGTCCCTGCACTCTTAACTCAAATATGCACACACACGCAGATGAGAAAACCACCAAACCACATATGTGTTGAGGTCACTAACTCACTATAATTCGTTATGTTAAATACTAAGAGATAGAAAAATTAATTTAAAAAAAAACAAAAACAAAAAACTCGCAAACCAAACACAAAGTTCGGTCGTCTGCACAATTGAATGGAGCAAATTGGTTTGGGGGGCCCACGTCATTCTTGGTGCCTCGTCATGGGGGACACGTTGCGTATACCCAACCGATCGATCGGTTGGGTTACCATAACGAGGAGTCATACATATCATATTAAAATGGCTACTAGTACATCCTTTATGATATTTAACCAACTAGGCTAGATCAGTTGGCCACCAAGGTTTCCTTAAGGTGCCTTGGGAGGGGATGTTTGACTGGGGGAGGTCTCAAGTTCGAGTCCCACCTAGGACTTTTACCCCTTCAGGCGGTAAAAGAGGAACAGGGTCCATACTGCCCAACCGGATGTCACTCCTAGACTTGAACAACTAACAACTAACAAGCCGGTCAAAAAAAAACACCCTTTATGATATTTAAGCAATGCAAACTAAAACAGACGCATGTTGTAATTTCTAAATTAGACAAAGATAAATAAATACGAAGTAAATTAATGAATGTAATGGTGAGAGTTATAAAGAAAAAAAAAAAAGAAATACTTTTGAGATCATAGACAGTATCAGAATCGGAGACAGTTGTGACAAGATGAGTGTCGAGATTCGTGTCCACGAACAAGGTTTTTGTGCCTGTTGATTCCATTTCTCGGTTTGTTTTTATTTT
>LBNU01010173.1:220697-269432 GCA_014162995.1 Artemisia annua
AAAGGGTTTTTCTAACATGTGCCCTAGGGCACATGTTAAGCACACTAAAATACACATGGGACCCACTGAAAAGTATCAAAAAGTACTCAAGGACCCACGAATTAAGTGTGCTTTTTTGTACTTTTCAGTGGGTCCCATGTGTATTTTAGTGTGCTTAACATGTGCCCTAGGGCACATGTTAGAAAAACCCTTTTATTTATAGGCATGCTGTAATTAAGTTTTTCTTTGGCCCCTTAACGTTTAGAAAACTACATAACTAGTCATTCAAAGAAAGCTTAGATATATCATTCGGTTAATAACATATTAATGGGCTTGGCCCAACAACACCTTTTCTTTTTAATTAATCACACTTATCTATATATTGTCTAAATCTATATATATGCAGACAGTAAGAATGCTAATCTGTCATGTAAACAATATTGTTTGCAAAAAGCTCTTTAGTAGTATATATGATTTGGCTAACCCAACAGTAACTACCAAATAATTTAATCAACAGATGATAATGCCACCCCTTATCCCCATCTAATGAATAACCTCTCTTCAAAAAATAAATAAATAAATAAATAAATAAATAAATAAATAAAAATAAATAAAAATCTAATGAATAACCTGTAGCCATGATTCCATGAACTCTCGCCAGCAACAAGGATCCTACCATCAAGGTTCGCCATCACGTTACTCAAGCGACATAACCAAACTCAGACTACCCCTGTCCTATCAGGAGTTACCTGAACAACTATCTTACTAGTCACCACCTTTTACAGAACCACGTATGCAAGTTCCATGTGTGGCGTACACTCTAAGAACCCATAGTCCATTGCTCATCAACGTGTCAATGTAGGTTCGCTTTGTGTTAAAAGACTTCCAGCCCAACTCGTCTTATTCCAGTCCCCAAAATGTCAAAAGGGTGAGTCCCAGTCCCCATAACTTTTGTGTTAAAAGCCTTCCAGCGAACATAGCAAAGAAATTAAAGACTGAAGGAAAAAAAGACACAGGAATGACATTACCCCAGCCCAACTAGTATTATTCCAGGGAACATATCAGTTCAAGGCCAGGTTCAAAGCCGGACGTATAACCACTCATGACTCATCTCATTAGTCATCTCCTCTACCAAACCACGAATGCATGACCTCTGTTTGGTCAAGATGAAAGCATATGATACGTACTAAGAACCCATAGTCCATTTTGCTCATCAAAATGTCAATGTGGATTCCCTTTGTGCATTACAGCATTATTCTAATCCATATTTGGATGTTCTAAAAACTACAAGACATGCATAGTGAATAAGAACCAATCAAATATGCTTGCCAGTTTGGACTCATACATTTGAACAACTATAGCATAAATAAGAGATACATGGGCGCGATATTTAGCACCAATATTTAATAAACTCATGAACCAAGAATTGTTTTAACATACTGCCAACAATTACTTAATTAGTTTTTTACAATTAAACCAACCATGATCCAAAGTGTGCTAAATCAAAATCACTTGGGAGATACAAAGTTAAATGCATTAGGAACGCACCAACAGTTTCTAGTCAAAGTGCCAACCGTAAACTAAACTCATCAACCAACAGCATCATGAATAAGCAAGCGTACCTCCCAGTCTCAAGTTTCATCTGAACCACTAAAACCATGAAGATAAATTCATATCAGGATACTATCCTGATGTTTGATGGTAGAGTGAAACCTTTAGCTTCCAAACCAGAGAGAGCCTACAAAAAACATAACAGCAAAGAGAAAATCACGAAAGTTAAAATGATCCAATGCATGTATGGCTTAATTGTTATTAGAGCAAACTGAGGACAGAACTTGCAATCAGTTCCTTAAAAACATAAAAATATATTCAAACTCATGAATGAATTGTAACTTGTATGCACCCAACTAAGGAAGATGTAAGAAACGCATACACTTGTGTATGTGACAAGGATTGCTGATGCTAGTTCATATTTTCTAAAGCAATGTACGTATATGGAACATTAGAATCATACGATTGGGCTTATGTATGGCAGTAATGTGATTCTAAGAAATCAGACTTAATGAAGTACTGGTTGATAAGTTGCTGTAAGAAAAAAATGTTCATATTAAAGTTGTAAGAGTCATTTTTGAAACATACATCTAACCTTTTGCTGAGTACACGTCTTTGACTTCAATTATGTATACTTATAAAAAGAATTCGAAGATTAGTCTATAAAATACTACTAAAGAGCTTGATCAATAATACACATATGCCAAAGTATAAAAAAGTTGTACCTCTACGCATAAAGGCCCAATGTTAAGCTCCTTGACATGGCGAAGTTTAAGTATCAATCCTTTCAGCATCTCTTCTTCTACGTCTTTATCCACTGTCTTGTCGACCTCCATTGTCTCATCTGATGTCTCAGAATGACCACCCATGTAATTTAACTGAGCCTTCACTAATGAAGATACATTTAGCAACATAAGCTTTGACAAAATCAACAAACTATCGATTTTTAGTGAAAAAATATAAGGAGCATTGATTTCGATAACATGTGCGGTATTTGGATCTTGTTCACGGTCCATGAATCCTGCGAACCACAAATTCTTAACACTCTTTGAACTAATATCAATCCGCCTAAAACCATAAACAAAGAACAAGTTCAAAGTTTCTAGCACAGGACTTCCGGATAATATATTCTGAATTAAATCTTCGTCTAATTTCCCACAAGATATAGACAAACTCTTAAGGTTTGTCCAACTAATGCCACCAGTTGGTTTTAATATACATCCGGACAAACTCAAACGAGTAAAGTTTGAATTGATGAAACAAATCTGGTCTAAGTTATGCTCAGATACTAAATCATAAGTCCTTAATGTTAAATCTAACTCTTTCACATTAAGATTAACAGCGTAACAAATCCATTCATTCACTAGCGATTCAAACTGGCTATCGTATTTGGTATAAAGTTTGAATTTGTTGAGGATTAGTTGGCGACATTGAGTTAGGGTATGGTTGACAAATGAAAAAAAATCAGGGTCAGGGTGTAAAACATTGTTATTTTTAGGATGATGGAAGGTGAGGTTGGGAACAGAAGGCCAAAGATGTTCCCATCGTTTGGAGAGTACACCTGTTCTAATCGCCTCTTTTGTTGAGTCTAAACGAGATAGGATATCAAGTAGTAAGCCATCTTCTAAATCACTTATTCGATCTTCTTCTTCATCCATAATTTCTTGCATTCTGATTTCATTTGGTTGAATTTGAACTTGTTCTTCCATTAGGTTGTTTATCAGTTTCACTATCTGTATTTTACTATAATCCGATCAAAGTGCTTGTCGGATTCTTGCACTTCTGTCAAAACACAGTATGCAAAGTCAGTAAAAAAACCATTCGAAAGAGCATTCAAGAGCAGTAAAAACAACATTCCAATAACATATAGAGTCAGTAGAAACAGCATTTTCAACTATACAAGATTACAAGAGCAGTAATAATAACATTTAAACAGCCAACGAAATCAGTAAAAACAGCATACGACAGGGCAGTAAAAACAGCTTATAAGAGCAGTAAAAAGGGAACTAAAACTAGCATACAAGAGCAGTAAAATCAGCATCCAAACAAAGTAAAAACAAGATCAGTAAAAGCATTTGTGTTTGGCGCAGAGCATTCTAGAGCAGTAAAAGCAACACACAAAGTAAGTAAAAACAGAATTAAAATCCATACAAGAGCGGTAATAACAGCATCTAAGCAACCAACAAAATCAGTAAAAACAGCATACGATAGCAGTAAAAAGGGCACGAAAAACAGCATACAATCAGTAAAAGTAGCACTAAATAACAGCATACACGAGCTAGTATAATCAGCATTGAAACAACATACAAAATCAGTAAAAGTAGCACTAAATAACAACATTTTTGTTTGGGGCAGAGCATTCTAAATTGTTTTCGAGCGTTAAGCTAGCATTTAGGATCTAAAGCTTGTTTGGCAACAAGCGGTTTGCGTTTGCAGATATTTTAAACACTACTTTTTCTAATGTGTTTTTATCTTTTTTTTTTTTCTCAAGGCGACTACCCAAACATTTTTATTAAAAAAAAGTGAAGAGAGTAAAATCAGCATCCAACCAAGGAATTAAAAATATCGTCTTAACAACACACAAAATCCTGCGCTAAAAACAGCACTACAAGACGAAACCCTAACATGTGAAAAACATTGATAATAATAATAATAATAAAAGAAAGTATTAATTAACCCAAACAAATGCGGAAATTGATTCGTACGATAAAGAGGGTGTTTGGGTAAGATCTTTATTAGCTTATATGCTAGAGTAAATTACACCGTTAGTCCCTATACTTTGCTCAGATTTTATACGACATCCAACAACGCTAATATTTTCGTTTTTGATCCAAAATCAATAATATATTACGCCGCTAGTCCAAAATCCTGACGATCGTTAGATTTCTCAGTTATCTCAGTCCTTACATGCGTGTCACATTGGGTATAATTATTTGATTGATTTCTAATAAGAATTAAACGTTGAAAAAATTACTGTGTCTCTTTACTTTACGTTTTGTTCAAATATCTTTCAAAGTATTTCATATCATTATCTTAGCATGGTGCACGTTTAGACTATCTCTATAGTTAGTTTATCCGTGTAAACGGGACCAACAGTATGTTTTATAACCAAGGACGAACACCAATAAAGATGTGTGCAGTGGGGACACATGTCTGGATTCTGGAATAAATAGGAACCACAAGGATTAGTGATGCTTAAATTGACCCATTATCTTCATGGGTATATGAAACTGATCAGCAGTCTGGGTACTGAGTAGAGGACAGAAGACAGGAAATGAACATAAAAGGGAAATTGCTAAAGACTCATATGAAGCAACGAACATATGAAGCTCAAACATATTACACTGCATTCCATACATCAATGCAATATATTGTATAATGTTTCAGTTTTTGTAGGCCGGTGTCGACACATGTATGCAACCAGTAAGAGTGCTCTTTGTCATGTAAACAATCTGTTTGCAAAATAATCTTTAGTAACCTTATAATTTGATCAATTGATGATTCAATCGAAATCTACCATCAAATAAATGTCATGTAACCATGAACTCTCATCTGCAACTACTAGTCAACTATCCTACCATCGCTTTCATCATCGTATTACTGGAACAACAGTAACCATAAAAAGCAATTCAGCATTACATTCAATAATCAACGTGATATACCCAGAAAAGGAACAGGGCAGAATTACAATAAGACAGGGATCATACAGAATCTGCTAAAACAAAATAGTTTGCCAGTACTAAACTAAAATGCTTTTGGAATGCCGTAACCAGTACTAGCCTAAACATGAATTCCGAGTGCTATCAATCAATTAACTTCATCACCTTTAGTTCTTTCCGGTCTCCATATCAATTTGAATCAATCTCCCCAAGAACCTTCAAGTTCGATGGAAATGTGAAGCCTTTAGCTTTTAAACCAGCTAGAGCCTGCCAACAAAAACGAAAAGAAAAGATAATGAAAATGAGAACAGTGCAATGCCTCGTGCCTGTATGAATTGATCGGTATCAAGTCAAAATGAAAATGGATTTGCAATCATACCCCTGAAGAACAGATTGTTTCTATTCATACAAGTCACATTAATAACATCCAAAACACATATCCAAACAGCCACTAAGATACAAAATTTCTATGTAAAACGAAAGTTGTACCTCTTAAGCATGATTCAAACCGAACTCATACTAACCTATTAACCAGTTACCTAACTCATCTGACCAGACCATTTGGCTACATTACTAACATGGTTGATGCAAGTTGACCATGTATGATAAACCAGACCCTAGAAGGCTGAAATTGAGAATTTACAAATCACTAGAACGTTTCTGACATGCATTTGGGGAGCAACTAGTAAGGATTAGCATATAGACCTGATAGAATGGACAAAACTACCATAATGGTAAGTAGAGAGGATGTAGAGAGAACTTCTGATTTACTCCTTTTCTTTATCACTGACTTTTAAGTTTTAAGAGTCAAACTATCTAGTTTTTTGCATTGCATCTTAGTCAAAACTTATTCTCTTTTTATAGAAAAATGTAACCACTTTAAACAGTATAAGCACTATAATTTTCTAAGCAAAAAGGTGTCGAGAATGTAGAGCTAAAAATTATAAAAATGTTGGATTTCAAAGCCGTTAAGTTTGACACTTAAAGTAGAAAGTCAACAATTACCTCTCAAGTGACCCGCACACCACAACCATTCCACTAGGGATAATGGGGTACAACAGTAAATAAGCAATCTCTTATTAGAAGATTAACAAAACTTCTAAACACCAACATCAGTGAGTGAAGAAAGAAGAAGGTTCACAACCGAGCATCACAAACTAACCTTCAAGTTCTTTCCGGTATCCATATCAATTTGAATCAATCTCCCCAAGAACCTTCAAGTTCGATGGAAATGTGAAACCTTTAGCTTTTAAACCAGCGAAAGCCTGCCAACAAAAACGAAAAGTAAAGATAATGCAAATGAAATTGCAATCATACCCCTAAAAAAAATTGTTTCTATTCATACAAGTGACATTAATCACATCCAAAACGCATATCCAAACAGCCACTAAGACACACATTGCCAAGTAAAAAGAAAGTTGTACCTCTAAGCATCTTTGCCCAATTTTAACCTCCTTGACATGGCCAAGGCTAAGTAGTAGTCCTTTAAGCATCTCTTCCTTCACTTCATCACACATTTTTAGACTTTCACAGTGATAATCTAATTCAGCTTTAATTACTGAAGACACGTTTAGCAACAAAAGCTTTTCTAACACTAAACATCCTTTGATTGTCAATGACAAAGTATACGGAGCATTGATTTCGACAGAATATGGATACATAATATCATCGTATCCGGAGAACACCAAGTTCTTAACACTCTTGTTAGTAATATCTAGCAGCCCAAAACCATAGCAACGGGACAACATCAATGTTTCCAAAAGAGGACTTCCAGATAAAATATTTTCAATCACATCTTTGTCTAATCCCGCGTCTTCAATATGCAAAGTCCTAAGGTTTTCCCAACTAACGACAACGGCATGTTTAAATACACAGTGAGACAATTTGAGATGAATAAAACTTGAAGAGATGAAAAAAAACTCAGGTAAAACAAACCAAGTGTCGCAATCACAAGGATAATCATCGCAATAACAAAGATAATTACTCATATAAAAATCAAATATTTGAACGTTATGAGTAATAGCATTACGAATACAATTGTTGACATGTGATTTAGTCTGATCCGTGTAATTGGAGTGCAGTTGGAGTTTGATAAGGTTGTTCGATTGACTTATGATTCTTTCAACGGACGAATAGAATCGGGGGAAATCGTTGCCAAAATAAAAGAAAACGAGATTAGAAACATTTGGCCAAAGATGTTGCCATCTTTTGGAGAGTGTACCTGTTCTAATGGCATATTTTGTTTCAGGTAAACGAGAGATGATGTCAACAAGTAAGCAATTTGGTAATGAACTTATTCGATCTTCTGAACTTATTATTTCCATAGCTGCTTTACTTTCTTCTCCTTTCATCATGATTTCAATGGCACCTACCCTCTCGTTACTTTACCAAATACACACAAATCATCTATCTTTTTAAAGGGAAAAAGGTGAAATGAAGTTTTTCTTTTACCCCTCAATTATTAAAAAAGTTATATATTTGTCCTATAATAAATTTCAGAATGATATAATGAGCTAGAACGGAATCAGGGGGTTTCGCCGGTGCCTGGGACCCTTTGAATTTTTTTGATATTGTGTTTATTTTTTTAAAAAAAAACATCATTTTTATAAAATGCATTCGGTCCATCAAAATGTGAATCTATATACGGTTTCAATAAAAAAAGGGGACCAAGAACGCCCTTACCTCTGGAGACAGAGGTCATGCGTTCGATCCTCACCCCTTGCAATGCCGAAGGTACTTCTCTACCTTTGGTAGAACCGGAGGTAGCCTCTCTATTCTAGGTAACCCGTGGAATATGGTATTAAGACCCATAACCTGTGGAAGACAATATTGGAAGTTACTTCTTTTTAATAAAAAGGGGACCAACAAAAAATGGAGTCCTAAAGAAATGAAAACCCCAAAACCTGATAAAGGGCTAACGAACACATGATTTTCTTTTATTTTTCCATTATCAGACTCGGCCAATGAGGTTTTAAAGACGACCTCGGTGTAAACTAGTGAAATTAGTCAAACAAAACAAAAAAACTTATTTCTAACGAACACAACATAATATTGACACAATAACATCAGTTTAATATTGACACAATAACATCAGTTTTATAATCTTTGATTGACGTATAAAAGATTTACAGATAACGAAAGTGTTTGCCTACCAAACCGCGCCACCAAGTTTGACAGAAGATTCAACCTAAACTCATATAAACGTGTTAGCTAGCTCATCTCAATCATTTTGCCACCCCTAATGACATAGTTTACACGAGTTGACTATATAATGAACGAGACTCAGAACGCAAAAGGCTGAGACTGACTATGATCAATCAACCAATTACTCAAACGTTCTAATTAACACAAGTTAAGAAGGTCAAAAAAATTAACCCAAGTTAAGGAGGAAGGGTCATAGGTAGTAGTATCTTAAGTGATCAACTTAATGAGGAAGGCTTTTACCACGAAAAAGCAAGGGATTGTTTCTTTTTAAACTGATGGAAAAATAGCATAAGTAATGTTATAAGGATAAAAAAGAGGACTACACCCATTCAGTCATTCAGATACTACCAGTTGACCAAAATACCCTTAAACTTCATTTCAAGCCTAGTTTTCTTTTACTTCTCATATTTTAGTATACAGTAAAGAAGCAATTACTCAATTAGCATGAAAGAAATAGCCAAATTGAAAAGTCACGAGAAACCATTGACACACAGGATACAGTTGACTTTTTGAGAGTCAGACTAAAGACTTTTTCTCATAGAATCAATTAATCAAAGGTAAAAATTATTCACAAAATTCTAACTACAACAAACTGTATAAGCACTATAACTTTTCAAAGAGGTTTGGAGAATGTGGGCAAAAAAAGTTATAGATTGACATCTAAAGTAGAAAGTCAATTGCATCTCAAGTGACCCATGACACTTTCATTCGGCATACAAATTTCATCAGCATTCAGAAGACAAACAAAACCAGTAAAGATCATGATCAAAGGATATCACCTCCCGATATCAACCCTTCACAGTATAGAGGTGATGTAACATCAGGATTCTTTATTTTTTTAAGGGAGACGAAACATTTAGATTTCCAGTAGAGAGACGAACTACCAACAGATTATAATGAGACAGACAGAATCACACAAATGTCCTATGACAAGAAAGCTTTCTAACAACTAATGAAACAGATGTTAATTAGTCAAATGTAATTACTCGTAGGATGTAATTGCGGTCTGGTGTCTGACCCATGCTATACCCAAAATGCCGTGCGTACTCTCACTTGATCAAACTGATCCCTAGTGTTTGATTCACAAATGATGCTACTTAAACCCTGTTGATAACAGCGGCTGATAACTTGTTAAAGATTGATACGAAAGGAACCAACAAAAGCCTCAGATAAAATGAAAATATTTTATCTTAATATCACGCAGAAAACTATAATCAAAACGAACATCCTTAACCCCTAATCAACTGCCCACAACAACAATATAAACATGCATTATAATTTCAGTAGAAGACTAAAAACCCCACACGTGAACTGTTGGCACTATTTTGCAGGTCATGATCCTTTAAATCTTTATGTATATATCCATACACAAACATGTACAGGAGAATGACATTGATCTGTACTAATCCTCTAATATGGGCGTAATTGCGGTCCAACCCGAGCCACCAAGTTTAACAAGACACACACGTGCATGTTTAGCTCATATTAACCTGTTACCTACCTCGTCTAACCCGACTATTTGTCCACATTTACAAACATGGTTGACACAAGTATGTGCTTGTTAAACAAAGGTTAAAAGAGCATAAGAAAAGAGAAGTTTTAGAACTATGGGCATGCGTTTGAGGAGCAACCAGTAAGGATTAGCTAATGCACCATGAACTAAGAATAAACGAAACAGCCATAATGGTAAGTCAAGGAATGTACAGATAACTTCTTATTGACTTTTAAGAGATAAACTTACCAATTTTTGTCATCACATCTTAGTCAACCAACAATTCACATTCATTCATTTTCACTTCTTTAATCCATCTAGTAATTACCTTTCATCAAAAAGCTTTAAGAGAATGAATCACAGCAAAGAACCACTTGTTGCTTTGAAGCTCGACTAATAACTATCTTCTATAACTAGAGACAAATACCTATAGATATTTTTCATGCGTGCCCTAGCTGGTGATCAGCAAGGTTAAACACGAGGTACGCTTTAGCACTTTATGAGGCTGTTAGTGAGTGTGAAACAACACAAAAGATAACACATAATGCAAAATGTAACTTATATCTCATACTCTTGTGCCATTCATACATATAACATAACATTCCAACATTATACATATTATCGTGTTGAAAACAGTAACCATGTCTAGCTAAAACATAATTATAAAGTGCTAGTGATCGATTAACCTCAACATCGTTAGGAATTTGGTCAAGCAATTACACCTCCAAAACTTTGCTTCCATCTGAATCACTATCAGTCCAACCATCTAGCGCCATCAACCTGCGAAAAGAGCATACAAAACCTTCAAGTTCGATGGATAAAATGAGTATAGGTTAGTCTGAGTCATCTTCTTCATATACCACACCAATGAAGATACTTTATGTTTGATGGAAAAATGAGCCCTTTAGCTTTCAAACGAGTAAAAACCTGCCAATAAAGAAGAGCAACGAGAAGAGAACAAAAAATGAGAACTGTGCAATCCTTGTATGAATTAACTGTTTAGAAGGCACACTAAAAATGGAACTTGCAACCCGGATTCTTCATTTTTATGGGAGACGAAACCTTTAGGTTCCCAGTAGATAGACGAACTACCAACATATATAATATAATGAGACAGAGATAGAAATGTCCTATGACAAGAAAGCTCTCCAACAACTAATGATACAGATGTTAACTAGTCAACTGTAGATAATCGTATGATGTGATCGCGGTCTGATGTCTGACCCATGCTATACCAAGAATGCCATTTGTACTCTCATTTGATAACAGTGGCTGATAAATTGTTAAAAATTGATACGGAAGGAACCAACAAAAGCCTTAGACAAAATGGAAATACTTTATCTTAATATCACGCAGAAAACTTTAATCAAAAGGAATATCTATAACCCGTAATCAACTGGTTACAGCAACAATATAACACATGCATTATAAGTTAAAACTTATTGTTGTTCCCTTTTACTTGGTTATTTAGCTAGAGAGTTAACTAACCAAGTTCCATGATGATAACTATGAGATGAATAAAGAAAAACGTAAAGTAAATAAAGCACAATATTTTTCAACGTTTAACTCTTTATTAAAGAAAGAATTATACCCCAAGTGAGAAATGTCCTATGACAAGAAAGCTTTCTAACAACTAATGAAACAGATGTTAATTAGTCAAATGTAATTACTCGTAGGATGTAATTGCGGTCTGGTGTCTGACCCATGCTATACCAAAAATGCCGTGCGTACTCTCACTTGATCAAACTGATCCCTAGTGTTTGATTCACAAATGATGCTACTTAAACCCTGTTGATAACAGCGGCTGATAACTTGTTAAAGATTGATACGAAAGGAACCAACAAAAGCCTCAGATAAAATGAAAATATTTTATCTTAATATCACGTAGAAAATTATAATCAAAACGAACATCCTTAACCCCTAATCAACTGCCCACAACAACAATATAAACATGCATTATAATTTCAGTAGAAGACTAAAAACCCCACACGTGAACTGTTGGCACTATTTTGCAGGTCATGATCCTTTAAATCTTTATGTATATATCCATACACAAACATGTACAGGAGAATGACATTGATCATTCTGTACTAATCCTCTAATATGGGCGTAATTGCGGTCCAACCCAAGCCACCAAGTTTAACAAGACACACACGTGCATGTTTAGCTCATATAAACCTGTTATCTACCTCGTCTAACCCGACTATTTGTCCACATTTACAAACATGGTTGACACAAGTATGTGCTTGTTAAACAAAATTTAATAGAGCATAAGAAAAGAGAAGTTGTTTTAGAACTATGGACATGCGTTTGAGGAGCAACCAGTAAGGATTAGCTAATTCACCATGAACTTAGAATAAATGAAACAGCCATAATGGTAAGTCAAGGAATGTACAGATAACTTCTTATTGACTTTTAAGAGGTAAACTTACCAATTTTTGTCATCACGTCTTAGTCAACCAACAAACTAAAAACTTTTCTTCACTGAATCTTAGGTAAACATTGCTGGCATTCTATACACAAGTGTAACTACATCAAACAACATAAGCACTATAATTTTTCAAAAAGGTGTGGAGAATATGTGGGAAACTGTTATAGTTTGACATTTAAAGTAGAAAGTCGACTGTTGCATCTCAAGTGTAAACAAGTTATAGTTTGACATCTAAACTGATGTTACCATTAGGCGTACAAGGGTAAACAAGTAATCTCTCAACAGAAGTCAACAAAACCTTTCAAAGGCCATGGTAGTAACTAAGGAAAATGTTCTGACAATCTAATGGGTCCAATACTCCAATTGGTGTGGTACAATCAGTTTATTCCAAGGCAAACATTTGTTCTGTGGATGGCCAATTGGAGAAGCTGCAAACTCATGACAATAGGTCAAATGGGAATCTTATGATATGATGGTCTGCCCTTTGTGTAATAGTGGTAGTGAGACTCGCACACACCTTTTCTTCGATTGCTATCAGGAAATATGGATTCAAATTCAGGACATGATGGATTTAGAAATTATCTCTGAAGAATGGACGGATATTATTACTAGACCTGCTAAAAGTAAGCATGGCAGTTCTGCTGGAGTGTTGTACAAAGATTAAGTCTTGATGCAACAATGTACTTTCTTTGGCAAGAAAGGAATCACAGAGCTTTTAGAGATGAGGAAAAGGAAGTGAGATGTGCCATATATAGTGGTTGTTGAAACTATTAAGCTCAAATTGATGAGTTTAAGAGTCAAGCCTTCCCCTCCTTTCACTCAAGTAGCAAGGTTGTAATGTAAAGAGAACATTCCAACAATGTACAATTTATCATTAGGAAAACAGTAACCATCAACCATGTCTAGCTAAAACATGATTGTAGAGTGCTAGTAATTGTTAGGAATATGGTCAAGCAATAACACCTCCAAAACTTTGCTTTCAAGTAAATCACTATCGAACCAATCATCTAGCTCCAACAAACATTTGAAAGAGTATAAAAGTAATGTAACATACAGAACCTTCAAGTTCAATGGATAAAATGAGTATAGATTAGTCTGAGTCTTCATCTTCAATCAAATCACTGCCACACCGTCCCCAACCAATATACTTCATATTTGATGGAAAAATGAAACCTTTAGCTTTCAAACGAGCGAAAGCCTGCCAAAAAGAAGAGCAATGAGAAGAGAACAAAAATGAGAATGGTGCAATCCTTGCATGAATTAACTGTTTAGAAGGCACACTAGAAATGAACTTGCAATCCGGATTCTTCATTTTTATGGGAGACGAAACCTTTAGGTTCCCAGTAGATAGACGAACTACCAACATATATAATATAATGAGACAGAGATAGAAATGTCCTATGACAAGAAAGCTCTCCAACAACTAATGATACAGATGTTAATTAGTCAACTGTAGATAATCGTATGATGTGATCGCGGTCTGATGTCTTACCCATGCTATACCAAGAATGCCATGTGTACTCTCATTTGATAACAGTGGCTGATAAATTGTTAAAAATTGATACGGAAGGAACCAACAAAAGCCTTAGACAAAATGGAAATACTTTATCTATAACCCGTAATCAACTTTAATCAAAAGGAATATCTATAACCCGTAATCAACTGCTTACACCAACAATATAACACATGCATTATAAGCTAAAACTTATTCGCCTTTGTACAAAAATGTGACCAACCTGTAGATCTGACCAACCTGTGGTCTGTTTGTGTCATTAAGTTTGATGTTCAAAATAGAACGTCAATATTTACCTCTCGAGTGACTCACAGGCCATGACCATTCAATCAGGCTTATAAACATACCCGAGACCCGGCCCTGCTAAGACTTTAGGTTGATCAGGTCCGTGTCTATTTGAGTGGGGTCCAATGCCAGCCTCTTGGGTTTATTGGGTTGGCCCGAACCCGAATTATCCAAACGTATTTCACCCTACCCTTTTTAGCATTAGGGTTAATCAGGTCAGCCCAAATAAGATTACTAACCCGATTAACCCGACCCAAATAATCTTAATCGGGTTCGGGTCAGTTTTTGACACCCTCATTAACTCGAGCATATGACATATGATAAAATCAGCATCAAAGAAGGCTAAACATAAGCACAATTAATCTATCAACACGATTGCCAAGCAAAAGCATATTTGATAAGCAAAAAGTTGAAAAGAAAGATAAGACGCAGCACTGCTCAACTTTAGCACCGATAGTTGAAAACCTTGTGAACAAGTTTCTCGATGGATCACCACTTTTTACAGATAACACAAGCATTGTTTAGAATCCCCTAAATCGAAGTCACTTGAGAGCAACTAATTTGTATGCATTTGGAATGCAGTAACAATTACTACACTAAACATGAATTTAAAGTTCCACCGATAAAACTAACCTCACCCACCTTTAGTTCCTACTTCCTACTAATCTTCACTTTCAGTTGAATCATTGTGAGACCAATCATTGTGTAACGGAAAACTAAAACCTTTAGCTTCCAAACGAGCAAGAGTCTACAAACAGAATATAGCAATGAGAATGCTGCAAGACTTATAACGGAAAAATGAGACCATTCGATTCAAAAAATTGATTATCCGATTTAAGTTATCCAAGTCGTTGACCGCAATCATCACTTTCAAAATGCACATCCAAACCAATATACTA
Organism: Artemisia annua; assembly: GCA_014162995.1. Lineage (NCBI taxonomy): Eukaryota > Viridiplantae > Streptophyta > Magnoliopsida > Asterales > Asteraceae > Artemisia > Artemisia annua. Next base: position 235,711 of record LBNU01010173.1, read on the forward strand.
TTTATAATAAGTTAGGTTCTCCTAAAGCTAATGACTGTAAGTCCTAAAAGCACACAAATTGCAAAAAGTAAAAAACATTATTGAAGGGAAAGTTACCTCTTGACATTTACATCCAATTTTAAGATTTTTGACATGTCGAAGACTCAATATAAGACCTTTAAGCATTTCTTCTTTCTCATCCTCACTTGTTGGCTCATCACTCTCACAATAATTTAATTTAGCTTCAACTAGAGAAGACAAATTTAGCAACACAACCTTACATAAGGCCAACTCTTTTTCGATTGTTAGTGATTTCGACAACATCATCCCAATCATATTTATATCCAGCAAAAACCAAATTCTTAACACTCTTTGAAGTTATATCAATCCGAAGAAAACCTGCACAGTTTTGCAAGTTCAAAGTTTCCAAGAGAGGACTCCCGGATAATATATTCTTAATCAAATTCTCATCTATATGCCCCCATACAATACACAAACTCTTAAGGTTAGTCCAACTAATGGCACCAGTTGGTTTAAATACGCAGCCATCCAATTTCATATGAGTAAAACTTGAGTTGACGAAAAAGAACTGATCTAATACAAAGTCAGATTGGAAAGGCTCACCCCCAAAGTCACTCAAAAACAATATATTAAGGTCTTGAACATTACAGCTAAAAGCATAACGAATCCAGTTATTCACTTGTTTATCAATTCCATAATCGTAAAGGATATCCAGATGGAATTTGTTGAGGTTCGATTGGCCACGTAGTCTTAAAACTTTTTCAATGTACGAAAAAAATTCAGGGATTCGAACTTCAGAATGATGTATAAAAATAATATTACGAACTTCAGTCCACAGATTCTTCCATCGTTTTGAGAGTATACATGTTCTAATGGCTTGTTTTGTGGAAGGTAATCGAGAGATGATTTCAATAAGTAAACATTCTGGTAATGAACTTATTCGATCTTCTTTTCTGATTCGTCGTCTATTTTGTTTCATCTGCATGGCGGCTACAGAGATTCTCGTTTGCTTTACCAAAAACCTAAAAATACTTATATACCCAAAAGATAAAAAGAAGCTTTGCTTTTGCCCCTCAAATTTTGAAAATATACTCCTGTCCAAGAAAATTAGCATCGTATCATACTGGTCTTGGTAGATTTGATAACCATTTTTTGGCCATGAGCGAGACCAAGTATTGTGCCATGTATACCCGACGACGTGAGTATGTACCCGACATCGGTGTGGAGTAGTCCGTTGTTTACTTTTGCCGAATTAAAACCCATCAGCACATATTTATGTTGAATGCCAAACCCATCAGGTTTATAAATTGAGATTGGCACATGGCTTGGTGTACTTGGACTTATTTGACTCATTCTTATATGGGGTATTGGGGTTAACTTAATGGTTTCCAAGGGTCCATTTGGTTTATAAGTGGGTTCGGAATAATATTTGGGTTTAGTTTATGAATTTGGATTTGATTTAAGATTTAGAGAGATAAAATATATTTTATAATAAAATTAAAAAAAAAATCTATTACTTAAAAATTTAAATAAAAAAGAATGTAAGGGTAGAGAGTGATGGGTCTTACATGTTTGTATTTTATAATTGGATTTTAAAAGTTGAACACCACTAACCAAACATTAAATTATAAAGCCAAATCATAATCCACCTTTAAAACCTTCAAAGCAAACACACCCTAATTTTATCTTAACTATAAGCATATATAAAAAGAAGATATATTTTCTTATAAACTAGCAAAATGAAATCTAAGAAATTACTAATACACCCTTAGTTAAAAAATAGGTAATAGCATTTATATATCATTAAGTTAATAGTTTAAGTGCATTTTAATCTTCAAACTTTCATCATTTAACTCATATGTTGTTTCTTTTTTGAAAGGATACAATCAAACCCATAAGAGTCTCATTAAGGTCACATCACAAGTATAATTATTTACTGCTATACAACGCCGTTATCAGCAAACCGCCGGCCGGTAATCGTCTAGTGAACTATAACATGTTTAAAAGAAGAATAAACTATTTGGGCCTTCATACCGGTCTCTTTTATATAAATGATGGGCCAAAGTCCAAACTATCGCCAAAATACCAAGAAATATACATTAACTGGGCTTAGGAGTCTGGGACACGACAGGTCGTGACTCTTATCACATTTTTTGACTTGTGGGGAAGAATATAGAGTAGCAATTTCACCTTATTGAAATTTGACCTTTTGCTATGCATAAAAGGGTTGACCAGGGTTCTCATCTAGAACTGTGGGAAAGAGCTCTAGAAGAAAACACACAACACCACAGTTGACAATCATTCATTTCATAATTCTCCATTCCATCTTGTAACTACATTTTTCATCAAACTAGCTGCAAGTCCTAACAGCTTATTAGAGACTCTCTTATTAAACTACTTAAGTTTACATGCCATCATTTTCACAAGCATTAAGAGAATGAAGCACAGCAAACAACGACATGTTGCTTTAAACCTCGGCCAATAAGTATCTTCTATAACCAAATACAAATACCTATAGATACTTTTGATATGTGTATGCAAGTGATCAGCAATGTTAAACAAGAGGTACAACTCAACCATGTCTAGCTAAAACATATAATGCAACACATAATGCAAACTGTAACTTAACTATATCTCATACTTTTGTGCCAATCATACATATAAGATAACATTCCAACATCATACATTTTATCGTCTTGAAAACAGTAACCATGTCTAGCTAAAACATGATTACGTTGTGCTAGTGATCAATTAACCTCAACACCGTTAGGAATTTGGTCAAGCAATAACACCTCCAAACTTTGCTTTCAATAGCGCCATCAAATTGCGAAAAGAGCATAAAGGTAATGTAACATACAGAACTTTCAAGTTCGATGGATAAAATGAGTATAGCTTAGTCTGAGTCATCTTCTTCATCTTCATCTTCATCTTCTTCACCGGGACCAGACCAATGAAGATACTTTATGTTTGATGGAAAAATGTGACCTTTAGCTTTCAAACGAGTGAAAACCTGCCAATAAAGAAGAACAACGAGAAGAGAACAAAAATGAAAATGGTGCAATACATTTATGAAGGCACATAAAAAATGGAACTTGCAATCACACCCCAGAATAATTAAGGGGACAGTTTCAAGAGGACGAAAGAAAGACAATCATATTCCATGAATTAGTTCTAAGCAGCTAACTAAAAAAGCATCCGCGACAGAGACCATAAACAAGTAACCATTTCTATTTCACTCATTGCAGCTAACTAAACCCTAAACCCTATTGGGGTGATTTCATAGTTTCTGTCGCGGATGCAATGTGTGTGTGCTGCAAGTGTTTAAACACTTATAGTATAATTATAGACCATTTATTTTAGGGTCTATTTCACTCATTTCACCCATTGGGGTGATTTCATAGTTTCTCGTGCAATACGGTATAATGATTTCCAATATAAGTCTAAGGTGGTGTTTTGGCTTGTGTAAAGGAATCACTATGGATATGAGGTTGATAAATGGGTGAAATAGAAATGGTTATAATTATACTATAAGTGCTGAGTTTAAATACTTTTGTAATTGTGGTTCTGTTTTTCACCTTCATCCTCACATAAAGAAAAAAAGTCGAACAACTAAAAGGAAAAATCAAGCCCTTTCCTTTCTGCACGAATCTCAAACATATTTATAGGTGAAAAGCAAGAAATTTATTTAATTTGACTTTTGAGGATAAGATGTTGACCAAAACCTAGAACAAGTTCTAAAGAAACACAGCCTCCTTGCCAGGTTTTGACTTTGTTATGCCTTTGGTTCCTATTCCTCCATTCCCATATCCACTAAACAAACATAACCTAAGATGATCTAACTATTCCTAGCTCCAAACAAACATACGAACATCCCATAAGTAAAGCTGATCAATATTTCTTCCAATTTACAAATACAAACAACATGACAAATGAAATATAAGAATGGAATCTTACCGTTTGACATGAACACCCAATTGTAAGCTCTTTCACATTGCGAAGCTTTAGTATAAAACCTTTAAACATTTCATCTCTCTCTTGCTTACGTGTTGTCTCAACATGTCCGTATTTGCAATAATCTAAGTTAGCTTCAACTACAGAAGACACATTTAACAACAAAAATTTCCACATATACAAATCATATTGGATTGTAAGTGACAAAACATAAGGAGCATTGATTTCAACAATATCATCAAGATCATCTCCGGGAGACATGTATCCTGTGAACACCAATCTCTTAACACTCTTGGAAGTAATATCGAGCCGCCTATAACCATAGCACATGGATAAGCTCAAACTTTCCAACAAAGGACACCCGGATAAAATATTTTGAATCAAATCCTCATCCAAATCCCCTTTGTATATATACAAGCTCTTAAGTCGACTCCAGCTAACATCGCCGGTGGGATTAAACACACACCCTCCCAATTTCAAATGAGTAAAACATGAATTGGAAAAAAAGAACTGATCCAACACAAACTCAGATTCAAAATCATATTTCATACTGTCTATACATATGTCAAGTTCCTGAACGTCATAGGTAACAGCATAACGAACCCAGTCATTCATTTGTGACTCAAAGCTAATATCATAAGGGATACGCAGTTCGAATTTGTTGAGGTTCAAAATACGACATTGAGTTAAGGTTTTCTCAACAAACGAAACGTATTCGGAGAGGCGTTGATATGTACATTCAGTACTTGAGGTATTGGTTTCCCCGTCCCATAAACTCTTATAAAAGAAGAAAACGAGATTAGAAACATTTGGCCAAAGATGTTGCCATCGTTTGGAGAGGGTACCAGTTCTAATCGCTTCTTTTGTCTCAGGTAAACGAGAAATGATGTCAATAAGTAAGCAATCTTGTAAATCACTGATTCTATCTTCTTCTTCTTTATCCATAGTTTCATTAAATCTGATTGTTTNAAAAAAAATCCGAATCCGAACATTTATAACCGAAAAAAACGAACCGGTAAAAAACCGAAAAAAACCGATTCCGAAAATTTATAACCGAAAAAAACCGTTCCGAACATTTTTAACCGAAAAAAACCGACTCCGAAAAAACCGAACCGAACCGAAACCGGTTTTTAGAAAAACCGGTTTTTCTAAAACCGGTTTTGGGAAAACCGAAAACCGGTTAAAACCGGTATATTTGCACCTCTAGTTGGAACTTGGAAGAAAAAGATGTAGATGGTGGTTTGCTGCTATGTAAAGATTTAACCCTACTTGTTTCTTGACACTCTAATTTCAAGCCCACTAAATATCTACTAGAATTATATTAGAAGCCCATTAAGCGCCCATAAAAATATAATACTATTGTAATATGTGTATTATCAAAACTTTGTTAATACAAACATCTTGAAATGCAAATAGTGCAGTGTTCTAACATATTCAGACCAACAGTACAAAATCCTCGATGAGTCGATGCTACTTCTAACATTCTTTATAGTAAATTTATTTGAAAAGGATATTCATTGGCGCACATTGTCCCCTTATTTGCACTTATACATGTTCGACTTCGGCTAAATGAAACCGGCATTTACTAAAAATATATATACAAACGTTCTTTTATAATAAAGATTACACAAAATATTTTATGATACTTTGTCAACATAGAGACTCTATATAACCATATACACAAACCCATTGAACTCCTTCTGTTTGTATCAAACACACTAAACGCTAACCAGTTCAGCAATGTACATCTGAACCACCCAATTCAGCACCAAACAAGCAGTCCCTACCCACTTTTTAAGCTATATATTATATTACATTTAGCTTTAAAGCTCTGTCACTACTCACAATCATTTTTCAATAACCAAAGACTGACACCAAAGAAGAATTATTTTTGCTTATATTGACCCATTTAACTATGTATTTTCATGGATATAGACGAGTGAAAGACAAACAAAAGCATGAAACAATAAAGTAGATGGGGAACAACAAGTAACAGGTATAGTTTAAAAAACAGGAGTAAATCACAAAAATTGTCCTTGTGATGTATAGTCCCCATCTTTTCGGAAGTGCAGCGACCAATCCTGTAGGGAACTTTTGGATGCATATTCAGTCCCTGACCAAAGTTAAATGACTAAAATACCCTTTGACCAAAGGAAAAAAGACTAGGGTATTTGTCATTTCAATTTAGCCAAGGATGAAATTTGCAACCTAAGGTTCCTCACAAGGACGATGCCTGCACTTTCAAAAAGGTAGGGACTGTGTCATTTTTGCCAAATCACATGGAATTTTGCAATTTACAATTAATGAAGCTGCTGCCTGCTGGTGAGAGTTAACCCGATCAAAAGACATTAACATATAATGTAAAATGTTAATCACCACATACTGAAACCTGTAGATCTGACCAACCTGTGGTCTGTTTGTGTCATTAAGTTTGATGTTCAAAATAGAACGTCAATATTTACCTCTCGAGTGACCCACAGGCCATGACCATTCAATCAGGCTTATAAACATACCCGGGACCCGGCCCTGTTAAGACTTTAGGTTGATCAGGTCCGTGTCTATTAGAGTGGGGTCCAATGCCAGCCTCTTGGGTTTATTGGGTTGGCCCGAACCCGAATTATCCAAACGTATTTAACCCTACCCTTTTTAGCATTCGGGTTAATCGGGTCAACCCAAATAAGATTACTAACCCGATTAACCCGACCCAAATAATCTTAATCGGGTTCGGGTCAGTTTTTGACACCCTCATTAACTCGAGCATATGACATATGATAAAATCAGCATCAAAGAAGGCTAAACATAAGCACAATTAATCTATCAACACGATTGCCAAGCAAAAGCATATTTGATAAGCAAAAAGTTGAAAAGAAAGATAAGACGCAGCACTGCACAACTTTAGCACCGATAGTTGAAAACCTTGTGAACAAGTTTCTCGATGGATCACCACTTTTTACAGATAACACAAGCATTGTTTAGAATCCCCTAAATCGAAGTCACTTGAGAGCAACAAATTTGTATGCATTTGGAATGCAGTAACAATTACTACACTAAACATGAATTTAAAGTTCCACCGATAAAACTAACCTCACCCACCTTTAGTTCCTACTTCCTACTAATCTTCACTTTCAGTTGAATCATTGTGAGACCAATCATTGTGTAACGGAAAACTAAAACCTTTAGCTTCCAAACGAGCGAGAGTCTACAAACAGAATATAGCAATGAGAATGCTGCAAGACTTATAACGGAAAAATGAGACCATTCAATTCAAAAAATTGATTATCTGATTTAAGTGTCGTTGGCCGCAATCATCACTTTCAAAATGCACATCCAAACCAATATACTATTTATAATAAGTTAGGTTCTCCAAAAGCTAATGATTGTAAGTCCTAAAAGCACACAAATTGCAAAAAGTAAAAAACATTATTGAAGGGAAAGTTACCTCTTGACATTTACATCCAATTTTAAGATTTTTGACATGCCGAAGACTCAATATAAGACCTTTAAGCATTTCTTCTTTCTCATCCTCACTTGTTGGCTCATCACTCTCACAATAATTTAATTTAGCTTCAACTAGAGAAGACACATTTAGCAACACAACCTTCCGTAAGGCCAACTCTTTTTCGATTGTTAGTGACAATATATGAGGCGCATTTATTTCGACAACATCATCCCAATCATATTTATATCCAGCAAAAACAAAATTCGTAACACTCTTTGAAGTTATATCAATCCGATGAAAACCTGCACAGTTTTGCAAGTTCAAAGTTTCCAAGAGAGGACTCCCGGATAATATATTCTTAATCAAATTCTCATCTAAATCCCCCCATACAATACACAAACTCTTAAGGTTAGTCCAACTAATGGCACCAGTTGGTTTAAATACGCAGCCATCCAATTTCATATGAGTAAAACTTGAGTTAACGAAAAAGAACTGATCTAATACAAAGTCAGATTGGTAAGGCTCACCCCAAAAGTCACTCAAAAACAATATATTAAGGTCTTGAACATTACAGCTAAAAGCATAACGAATCCAGTTATTCACTTGTTTATCAATTCCATAATCGTAAAGGATATCCAGATGGAATTTGTTGAGGTTCGATTGGCCACGTAGTCTTAAAACTTTTTCAATATACGAAAAAAATTCAGGGATTCGAACTTCAGAATGATGTATAAAAATAATATTACGAACTTCAGTCCACAGATTCTTCCATCGTTTTGAGAGCAGGGACGGAGCCAAATAAGACATAGGGTATGCCACGGCCAACCCCAAACTTCTATAGATACCTATGGCATGCATATATTAGCATATATTATAAATCCATTATACTCCGTATAGTTTTTGGCCCACCCAAATATAAAAGACTTGAATCATCCAAATAAACATATAAGAAGTGTAGTGTCAAGTTATGGAATTTCTCGCCAATGAGAATAAAATAACTTATTAACTGAACCAGTTGCTTTTCATTATATTTACTTTTGTGACTAATGAAATATTTGAATGAGTGGCGATCTTTAATTTATTAATTTATTGTTGAGAAAGATATTGCAAAAATTTTAGTTTAGATTATTTTAATGAAAAGTTTACTGTAAGACTTGCTCTTAAATTTTATACATTTACCTTTCTTAAATTAATTTGTATTTGTTTCGGCCAACCCGGATGAAAGATCCTGGCTCCATCACTGTTTGAGAGTATACATGTTCTAATGGCTTGTTTTGTGGAAGGTAATCGAGAGATGATTTCAATAAGTAAACATTCTGGTAATGAAGTTATTCGATCTTCTTTTTTGATTCGTCGTCTATTTTGTTTCATCTGCATGGCGGCTACAGAGATTCTCGTTTGCTTTACAAAAAACCCAAACTATCAAATACTTATATACCCGAAAGATAAAAAGAAGCTTTGCTTTTGCCCCTCAAATTTTGAAAAATATACTCCAGTCCACGAAAATTAGCATCGTATCATACTGGTTTTGGTAGATTTGATAACCATTTTTTGGCCATGAGCGAGACCAAGTATTGTGCCATGTATACCCGACGACGTGAGTATGTACCCGACATCGGTGTGGAGTAGTCCGTTGTTTACTCTTTGCCGAATTAAAATCCATCAGCACATATTTATGTTGAAAAAGTGCCAAACCCATCAGGTTTATAAATTGAGATTGGCACATGGCTTGGTGTACTTGGACTTATTTGACTCATTCTTATATGGGGTATTGGGGTTAACTTAATGGTTTCCAAGGGTCCATTTGGTTTATAAGTGGGTTCGGAATAATATTTGGGTTTAGTTTATGAATTTGGATTTGATTTAAGATTTAGAGAGATAAAATATATTTTATAAAATAAAAAAAAATAAAAAAAAATAAAATAAAATAAAAAATCTATTACTTAAAAATTTAAATAAGAAAGAATGTAAGGGTAGAAAGTGATGGGTCTTACAAGTTTGTATTTTATAATTGGATTTTAAAAGTTGAACACCACTGACCAAACATTAAATTATAAAGCCAAATCATAATCCACCTTTAAAACCTTCAAAGCAAACACACCCTAATTTTATCTTAACTATAAGCATATATAAAAAGAAGATATATTTTCTTATAAACTAGCAAAATGAAATCTAAGAAATTACTAATACACCCTTAGTTAAAAAAATAGGTAATAGCATTTATATATCATTAAGTTAATAGTTTAAGTGCATTTTAATCTTCAAACTTTCATTATTTAACTCATATATTGTTTCTTTTTTGAAGGATACAATAAAACCCATAAGAGTCTCATTAACGTCACATCACAAGTATAATTATTTACTACTATACAACGCCCGGTAATCGTCTAGTGAACTATAACATGTTTAAAAGAAGAATAAACTATTTGGGCCTTCATACCGGTCTCTTTTATATAAATGATGGGCCAAAGTCCAAACTATCGCCAAAATACCAAGAAATATACATTAACTGGGCTTAGGAGTCTGGGACACGACAGGTCGTGACTCTTATCACATTTTTTGACTTGTGGGGAAGAATATAGAGTAGCAATTTCACCTTATTGAAATTTGACCTTTTGCTATGCATAAAAGGGTTGACCAGGGTTCTCATCTAGAACTGTGGGAAAGAGCTCTAGAAGAAAACACACAACACCACAGTTGACAATCATTCATTTCATAATTCTCCATTCCATCTTGTAACTACATTTTTCATCAAACTAGCTGCAAGTCCTAACAGCTTATTAGAGACTCTCTTATTAAACTACATAAGTTTACATGCCATCATTTTCACAAGCATTAAGAGAATGAAGCACAGCAAACAACGACATGTTGCTTTAAACCTCGGCCAATAAGTATCTTCTATAACCAAATACAAATACCTATAGATACTTTTGATATGTGTATGCAAGTGATCAGCAATGTTAAACAAGAGGTACAACTCAACCATGTCTAGCTAAAACATATAATGCAACACATAATGCAAACTGTAACTTAACTATATCTCATACTTTTGTGCCAATCATACATATAAGATAACATTCCAACATCATACATTTTATCGTCTTGAAAACAGTAACCATGTCTAGCTAAAACATGATTACGTTGTGCTAGTGATCAATTAACCTCAACACCGTTAGGAATTTGGTCAAGCAATAACACCTCTGTTGGATACTTATAATGTCAAAAACATAATACAAAGTCAGTTTGTGTTATGGGTCAAAAGTGTCAATAGAAATAAGTATGTATTTAGAGTCTATTATGTAATTATGTCAAGTTAGAAGGTTATAATGTGTAGTTTGTAAACCTAGAAACTGTCGTATAGAAGGTTGTGTCGGTTCATAGAAGGATACGACGGTTCTATAAGTATATATAGGTATCGAGTCTGTAGAAAACAGTTAACCCTTCATTCAATAAATAAAAACATATTTGTTGGGTTCAATTCCTGTGTTCTTATAGTTATTTGATTCATGATTCTGGGTTGGGCAATCGATGAAGGGCTGGGACAATAACCTCCAAACTTTGCTTTCAATAGCGCCATCAAATTGCGAAAAGAGCATAAAGGTAATGTAACATACAGAACTTTCAAGTTCGATGGATAAAATGAGTATAGGTTAGTCTGAGTCATCTTCTTCATCTTCATCTTCTTCACCGGGACCAGACCAATGAAGATACTTTATGTTTGATGGAAAAATGTGACCTTTAGCTTTCAAACGAGTGAAAACCTGCCAATAAAGAAGAGCAATGAGAAGAGAACAAAAATGAAAATGGTGCAATACGTTTATGAAGGCACACAAAAATGGAACTTGCAATCACACCCCAGAATAATTAAGGGGACAGTTTCAAGAGGACGAAAGAAAGACAATCATATTCCATGAATTAGTTCTAAGCAGCTAACTAAAAAAGCATCCGCGACAGAGACCATAAACAAGTAACCATTTCTATTTCACTCATTGCAGTTAACTAAACCCTAAACCCTAAACCCTATTGGGGTGATTTCATAGTTTCTGTCGCGGATGCAATGAGTGTGTGCTGCAAGTGTTTAAACACTTATAGTATAATTATAGACCATTTATTTTAGGGTCTATTTCACTCATTTCACCCATTGGGGTGATTTCATAGTTTCTCGTGCAATACGGTATAATGATTTCCAATATAAGTCTAAGGTGGTGTTTTGGCTTGTGTAAAGGAATCACTATGGATATGAGGTTGATAAATGGGTGAAATAGAAATGGTTATAATTATACTATAAGTGCTGAGTTTAAATACTTTTGTAATTGTGGTTCTGTTTTTCACCTTCATCCTCACATAAAGAAAAAAAGTCGAACAACTAAAAGGAAAAATCAAGCCCTTTCCTTTCTGCACGAATCTCAAACATATTTATAGGTGAAAAGCAAGAAATTTATTTAATTTGACTTTTGAGGATAAGATGTTGACCAAAACCTAGAACAAGTTCTAAAGAAACACAGCCTCCTTGCCAGGTTTTGACTTTGTTATGCCTTTGGTTCCTATTCCTCCATTCCCATATCCACTAAACAAACATAACCTAAGATGATCTAACTATTCCTAGCTCCAAACAAACATACGAACATCCCATAAGTAAAGCTGATCAATATTTCTTCCAATTTACAAATACAAACAACATGACAAATGAAATATAAGAATGGAATCTTACCGTTTGACATGAACACCCAATTGTAAGCTCTTTCACATTGCGAAGCTTTAGTATAAAACCTTTAAACATTTCATCTCTCTCTTGCTTACGTGTTGTCTCAACATGTCCGTATTTGCAATAATCTAAGTTAGCTTCAACTACAGAAGACACATTTAACAACAAAAATTTCCACATATACAAATCATATTGGATTGTAAGTGACAAAACATAAGGAGCATTGATTTCAACAATATCATCAAGATCATCTCCGGGAGACATGTATCCTGTGAACACCAATCTCTTAACACTCTTGGAAGTAATATCGAGCCGCCTATAACCATAGCACATGGATAAGCTCAAACTTTCCAACAAAGGACACCCGGATAAAATATTTTGAATCAAATCCTCATCCAAATCCCCTTTGTATATATACAAGCTCTTAAGTCGACTCCAGCTAACATCGCCGGTGGGATTAAACACACACCCTCCCAATTTCAAATGAGTAAAACATGAATTGGAAAAAAAGAACTGATCCAACACAAACTCAGATTCAAAATCATATTTCATACTGTCTAAACATATGTCAAGTTCCTGAACGTCATAGGTAACAGCATAACGAACCCAGTCATTCATTTGTGACTCAAAGCTAATATCATAAGGGATATGTAGTTCGAATTTGTTGAGGTTCAAAATACGACATTGAGTTAAGGTTTTCTCAACAAACGAAACGTATTCGGAGAGGCGTTGATATGTACATTCAGTACTTGAGGTATTGGTTTCCCCGTCCCATAAACTCTTATAAAAGAAGAAAACGAGATTAGAAACATTTGGCCAAAGATGTTGCCATCGTTTGGAGAGGGTACCAGTTCTAATCGCTTCTTTTGTCTCAGGTAAACGAGAAATGATGTCAATAAGTAAGCAATCTTGTAAATCACTGATTCTATCTTCTTCTTCTTTATCCATAGTTTCATTAAATCTGATTGTTTTTCTTGTAGGTTGATGTTCCACCATTTCCATGGCGGTAGCTTTTGTTGTTTTCCCTCAGTTGAAATAATGGTTGCTGTTGTCACTTGGAAGAAAAAGATGTAGATGGTGGTTTGCTGCTATGTAAAGATTAAACCCTACTTGTTTCTTGACACTCTAATTTCAAGCCCACTAAATATATACTAGTATTACTAGCAGGGTCCCCGCACGTTGCAGCTGCGGGCACCCTGAAATAAATTTTTTTGGTGAATCATGTATTTTAGTTTCTTATGTTCTTTTTGACAATAAATTTACGGATATCAAAATTTTCTCGTGTCCGTTCGGGCTCGAGCCCGTTGGTTCGTGTCCATTCAGGCTCGAGCCCGTTTGGCCCGTGCCCGTTCGGGCTCGAGCCCATTTGGCCCGTTGCTCGTACGGGCTTGAATATTTGTATAATATGCTTTATTATTTGTATTAGTGACATTTAATGCGGGAATTGTGTTTAAGTTGGTTGTACAATATGCTTGATAATTAGTATTTCTTATGTAGGGGGTATTTTAATAAGTGAATTAATTGTATTTATTAACCAGTTAATTAATTATATTTAATGTACATAATGTTTTATTTATTGTATTTAATGTTAGTATTTATTGAATGTTAGAATTAAATATGAGGGGAATTTCTATAAGTAGTATGATACTAAATGTCTAATTGTGTTGAATCACTTGTACTTTTAGCATTGAAATGTGTAAGGCTTAATTTTAAGTATTCTAATAATAGTAGGCCTTTGTGTATTATAAGATAGTTAGATATTAGAAGCCCATTAAGTGAATAAAAATATAATACTACAATTATAATCTGTGTATTATCAAAACTTTTTTAATACAAACATCTTGAAATACAAATAGTGCAGTGTTTATGTAACTCAACACATTGCTAAAGTTATCCACAAGAACCTTCTAACATATTCAGACCAACAGTACAAAATACGCGATGCTACTTCTAACATTCTTTATAGTAAATTCATTTGAAAAGGATATTCATTGGTAGTTGGTACACATTTGTTCCCTTATTTGCACGTATACATGTTCGACTTCGACTTCATGAAACCGGCATTTACTACAAATATATATACATGTTCCACTTCGGCTTAAGAGCAAGGTTGGATCAAGTGGTTAACACCCTTGCCTCTGTCTCAAAGGTTCGATCCTCACCCCTTGCAAGGCCGGAGGTCCTTTTCTACGTTTGGTAGAACCAGAAGCAGCCTCTCTACCTCTGGTAGGGGTAGGGCTGTCTACATCTCAACCTCCCCCATACACCGTGGAACACGATATTAGGACCCATAACCCGTGGAAGACGGTATTGGGAGTTACTTTACTTTACTTTTTTTACAAACATTCTTTTATAATAAAGATTACACAAAATATTTTATGATACTTTGTCAACATAGAGACTCTATATTACCATATACACCAACCCACTGAACTCCTTCTGTTTGTATCAAACACACACACTGAACGCTAACCAGTTCAGCAATGTACATCTGAACCACCCAATTCAGCACCAAACAAGCAGTCCCTACCCACTTTTTAAGCTATATATTATATTACATTTAGCTTTAAAGCTCTGTCACAACTCACAATCATTTTTCAATAACCAAAGACTGACACCAAAGAAGAATTATTTTTGCTTATATTGACCCTATGTATTTTCATGGATATAGACGAGTGAAAGACAAACAAAAGCATGAAACAATAAAGTAGATGGGGAACAACAAGTAACAGGTATAGTTTAAAAAACAGGAGTAAATCACAAAAATTGTCCTTGTGGTGTATAGTCCCCATCTTTTCGGAAGTGCAGCGACCAACCCTGTAGGGAACTTTTGGATGCATATTCAGTCCCTGACCAAAGTTAAATGACTAAAATACCCTTTGACCAAAGGAAAAAAGACAAGGGTATTTGTCATTTCAATTTAGCCAAGGATGAAATTTGCAACCTAAGGTTCCTCACAAGGACGATGCCTGCACTTAAAAAAAGGTAGGGACTGTGTCTGCATTTTTGCCAAATCACATGGAATTTTGCAATTTACAATTAATGAAGCTGCTGCCTGCTGGTGAGAGTTAACCCAAGCAAAAGACATTAACATATAATGTAAAATGTTAATCACCACATACTCTCGTGCCGTTCTCTTTGGAATCCATGCGGCAATGCACAGAAGATAACATAAAACATCCAACTCTGAAACAACAACTATGTCTATCCTAAACATGAAATCAGTGTGCCACCTATCAATAAACGTCATCATCTTAAGGTCCACAGCAGTTTTGGTAAAACCCGGAAATTTTGAACATCTAAAATACCCAAAATGCCCTCTAATTTTAAACTTCTGAAAAGACGTTAAATAATTAAGACGTTTCGTTTCGGTTATAATCTAAATAATTAATCGTTAATATTTGGACAAGAAGACGTCATACGAGAATAAAATTCATGTTAAAGAAATTCGTATACGTTTAAACCTCATACGTTTCTATGTCCCAAACCGATTGTATACTTATCACCACAAGCGTATGGAGTCGTGTATACGTCCCGGTTCATGATTTTGTTATATATGGCAAGCCTTTTCTTATTCCCTCTATGACAAATCGTTTCCTAATGTGAATATCTATTCAGTTTAATTACCCGAAAATCACAAAGAGGATTACACTAATTATCCTAGAAATTCGGGCCGCATTACCTCACTTTGACTCCCATAATCACGGCCCATTAAAACCATACATCCCTTCTTCTTAGGATGAAAACGTTAAATACTAAGATCTTGGCAACAAGGACGAAAACGGAAAAATTTGACATCAATTGGGATGATTCGTGAGAGAAATTTGAAAAAAGGAATGAATGTGACTTTCTGTGCAAATCACAAGGACGTAGCTTGTAAAAACTGAAAAGAAAATATAAATGAGTAAATTGCATTTTTAGTCCCTATGGAAAGAGGGGGGGGGGGGTGGTAATTAAGTCATTCAACTTTGGCCTAAGGACCAAACATGGAACGGAAACTTCAAAATGGGGACGTTCAATGCACTTTCAAAGTTTTAGGGACCAAACCTGCAATTTGGCCATACCACAGGGACCAAAAATGCAATTAACTCATATATTAATTATGCCTGAATGATTGAATGACAAGTGATTAGCAGTGTGACTGGACTAAAAGACATGGAAGGAAAGGGAAAGTGTGAAACATTGAAGAAGATGAATGGAACAGCATTAATGTAAAGTATTAAATTGATCATCTCAAACTCTTGTGGAATGCATTTACAGAAGAAAACTTAAAGCATCAAATCTAAAACAATTCTTATCATTTGAAAAGCAGTAACCATTTCTAGGCTAAATATTAACGATGAATTTGAACTGACATCTAGCAAATAACCTCATCACCTTTAGGATCATCATCAGTGTTTGTCCCAATCTCACTTTTCAACCGGATCTGTTATACGAGTATACAGCTGGAAGAATATCAAGAAACTTCATGCTTGATGGAACGGTGAAAGCTTTAGCTTCCAAACGAGATAGAACCTACCAACAAAAAACTAGTAATGAAAAACTTGCAAACACATTTCTTAAGAACAAAAGAGATCCCACATTGGCAACATGAAGAAAGAAAGAAAGAAAGACAATCACACTCTATGGATGAGTTTTAAGCAAGCAAACAAAGACAGATACCCACACACTTTTGTCTAGGACAACGAATGTTGGAGTGGATTCAAAGTTTCTAATGTATATGTATGGTTTGATTATCAGAAAGAGAATTATTTTAGATTAGCCTAAGATTATCTACTCAAAACCAGCAACAAATTCTAAGTCTCCAAGTTGTGATAATCACTTTGAAAACGCATAAGTACCCAGATTCCATATATGTCACTCCATCTAAGTCAACACTAGATTGGATGACACTATACCCAATTGGGTTGGTGCCAGATTTAATGGGAATGGAGGTGAAAATGCTAACGATTATTTATATTATCAAAACTAGAGATTGGTAGTTTGCTAATTGTAAATGATGGCAACCTTGAATTGAAGCAATGAGAAGGACATGAACAAATCGGAGAACAGCTTTTAGTGAAAAAGGAAAAGAAAATAATGGTATGAAACTATAAAAACGAGGTTATCGAATGGTAAACTTGTAAAGTATGAGACTAGACTTTGAAGTTTGAACAGTACAGAACCACAACAAGCATTAAGAGGCTCCTTCAGGTAGTAGACACACCGAAGGCTGACCTGTTTAGCACTACCTCTGAATCAGCCAATTCAGCAGCAAACAAACAGTCCCAAACTTCAATTCCGACCCACTTATTAAGCCGCATTCCTTTACATTTCATCGTTTTTATTAACATAAAGAGTAAGAGTTACAGCAAATACTACATTTAGCTTTAAAGCACAGTCACTACCCATCTTTTATAACCAAAGACCAACACTTATAAAGCACAGCATACACTATAGTACGATACACATGTCTAAGTTTGATAGGAACCATAAAGATTAGTGGTCCCGTCACTACCTCATCTTCTATAACAAAAGACCAACACCGAAAAGGGAGGTATGTATACACAATAGTGATAATTATCACGAAAGTGATTCTACTTTTGATTTTTTGATTATATCATAGCCTATGTTTAACATGTGACAATTTAATGTACGAAAAAGAAATATTGAGATACGTCTAAGATGATCTGCCGAAAACTAACGCATCTGATTCTATGTCTTCAAGTTGCAAAAACCCCTTTGAAAACAACAAGTTACAAGTACACTTCTAAAGTACTAGAAAAGCAAATGAAACAATAACAAAATAGCCAACAAAAGTAGAAATTTACCTTAGAACAGAAAATCCAAAGTTTTAGCTCCTTGACATGTCGAAGGCTTAGTATAAGTCCTTTAAGCAATTCTTCTTCCTCTTCTTTAGGACTCGTCACAAAAACCCCATCTTTGGTATAATCTAAGTTAGCTTCAACTAACGAAGACACATTTAGCAACACAACCTTCCACAACAACAAACTTCTTTGAATAGTTAACGACAAAATACCCGGAGCATTGATTTCAATAACATCTACAATCTCATCACCAAGATTACTAAATCCACATAACACTAAATTCTTAACATTCTTAGAAGCAATTTCAATCTGCCTAAAACCATAACAATCCCTTAACTCCAATGTTTTCAATACAAGACTCCCTGATAATATATTCTGAACCAACCCTTCATTCAACTTCCCACGTGTAATACACAAACTCTTAAGGTAGTCCATAAAGACAACTCATGTGGTACTAAGCTCACAACACGACAATTTTAAACGTGTACAACACAAAATCGTTTAAAAGAAATATATATATCATCTCACACAAAAACATTTTCAACCTCTGTAGTCCATAAAGACAACTCAAGGTGTTCAACATTACGTACAGAATCCAGTTATTGACCTGAGACTGAAATGTAATATCGTAACTGGTATTGCTTTGAAGCTCCGGCAATAACTATCTTCTATAACCAAATACAAATACCTATAGATACTTTTCATATGTGTACGCAATTGATCAGCAATGTTAAACCAAGAGGTACACTTCAACCACTTTATGAGACTGCTAGTTTGAACAGCTTAAAAGACAACACATAATGCAAAATGTAACTTAACTATATCATACTCCAACATCATACAGTTTCTCGTTTTGAAAACAATAACCATGTCTAGCTAAAACATGATTATCAAGTACTAACGATCAATTAACCTCCACACTATTGGGAATGTGGTCAAGCAATAACACCTCCAAAACTTTGCTTTCAACTGAATCACCATCAAACCAATCGTCTAGCTCCATCAAATTGTGAAAAGCGAATGAAGGTAATGTAACATACAGAACCTTCAAGTTCAACGGATAAAATGAGTAGAGGTTAGTCTTCGTCTTCGTCTTCATCTTGATCTTCATCTTGATCTTCATCTTCATCTTCATCTTGGTCTTGGTCTTGGTCTTGGTCTTGGTCTTGGTCTTGGTCTTGGTCTTGGTCTTGGTCTTGGTCTTGGTCTTCGTCTTCGTCTTCGTCTTCGTCTTCGTCTTCGTCTTCGTCTTCATCTTCGTCTTCGTCTTCATCTTCATCTTCATCTATATCTTCATCGTCCATTTCTTCATCTTCATTGGGACCACACCAATGAATATACTTTATGTTTGACGGAGAAATGAGACCTTTGGCTTTCAAACGAGCGAAAGCCTGCCAATAAAGAAGAGCAATGAGAAGAGAACAAAAATGAGAATGGTGCAATCCATGAATGAATTAACTGTTCAGAAGCCACACTGAAAATGAAACTTGCAATCACACCACAGAATAATTAAAGAGACACTTTCAAGAGAAAGAAAGAAAGATATTCATACTCCAGGAATAAGTTTTGAGCAACTAATTAACAAAGCATCCACGACAAAGACCATCAACAAGTACACACTGATTGTCTGTGACAAGGTAAGTTGGGACGGGTTCATAGTTTCTTGTGCAATATGCAAATATGGTATGATGATTTTCAATATAAGTCTAAGGTGACGTTTGGCTTGTGTAAAGAACTCACTATGGGTATGAGGTTGACAAATGGGTGGAAGAGATATGGGTACGATTATTCTAAAAGTGCCGTTTGGTTTATAAAAACCTGAGTTTAAATACTTCTGGAATTGTGTGGTTTTTCACCATCATCCTCACGTTAAGAAAAAACAGTAGAACAACTAAAAGAAAAAAGTAAGCCCACATGGAATTAACAAGTTGCGTCCCCTTTGTGCAAGAATCTGATTATGCTCTTCTTTTTGACAAGAAAGAAGAACAAAACAAGCATTTAATAAACAGAAACAATGAAATAATGAATCATTAAAGTTTGTAGAGAAGGTGAGAAGAACTTTTTTTATTATTGATTTTGACTTTTGAGGATGAGATGTGGACCAAAACCTGGTGTACGAGAAACAAACAGCCTCCTAGCCAGTTTTTGTCAAACCCATGACCATCAACCAAACACTTGGTATGCCTTTGGTTCCTATTCCCACATTCCCATATCCACCAAACAAAAACAACCTAAGATTATCTATCTGTTTCTAGCTCCAAACAAACATACAAACATCCCATAAGTAAAGCTAATGATCAATTTTCTTACAATTTACATAAAAGACAAATGAAATATAAGAATGGAATTTTACCTTTCGACAGTAAGGCCCAATTGTAAGCTCTTTCACTTTACGAAGCTTTAGTATAAAACCTTTGAACATTTCTTCTTTATCTTCCCAAAATGTTGTCTCATTATACGCACCTTTATAATAATCTAACTTAGCTTCAACTACAGAAGACACATTTAACAGCAAAAGTTTCGACAACAACAAATCACCTGCGATTGTTAGTGACAAAACATACGGAGCATTGATTTCAACAATACCATCAAAATCTTCTATGGGAGAGAAGTATTCTGAGAACACCAATCTCTTAACACTCTTAGAAGTAATATCGAGACGCCTATAACCATAACAGAACACTAACTCCAATGTTTCCAACAAAGGACACCCGGATAAAATATTTTGAATCAAATCCTCATGCAAATCCACTCTCGAAATATACAAGCTCTTAAGTCGACTCCAACTAATGGCACCGCTTGGATTAATCACACAACCTCCCAATCTCAAACGCGTAAAACATGAATTGGAAAAAAANCTCTTAGAAGCAATTTCAATCCGCCTAAAACCATAACAATCCCTTAACTCCAATGTTTTCAATACAAGACTCCCTGATAATATATTCTAAACCAACCCTTCATTCAACTTCCCACGTGTAATACCCAAACTCTTAAGGTAGTCCATAAAGACAACTCATGTGGTACTAAGCTCACAACACAACAATTTTAAACGTGTACAACACAAAATCGTTTAAAAAAATATATCATCTAACACAAAAACATTTTCAACCTCTGTAGTCCATAAAGACAACTCAAGGTGTTCAACATTACGTACAGAATCCAGTTATTGACCTGAGACTGAAATGTAATATCGTAACTGGTATTGCTTTGAAGCTCCGCCAATAACTATCTTCTATAACCAAATACAAATACCTATAGATACTTTTCATATGTGTACGCAATTGATCAGCAATGTTAAACAAGAGGTACACTTCAACCACTTTATGAGACTGCTTGTTTGAACAGCTTAAAAGACAACACATAATGCAAAATGTAACTTAACTATATCATACTCCAACATCATACAGTTTCTCATTTTGAAAACAATAACCATGTGTAGCTAAAACATGATTATCAAGTACTAACGATCAATTAACCTCCACACTATTGGGAATGTGGTCAGGCAATAACACCTCCAAAACTTTGCTTTCAACTGAATCACCATCAAACTAATCGTCTAGCTCCATCAAATTGTGAAAAGCGAATGAAGGTAATGTAACATACAGAACCATCAAGTTCAACGGATAAAATGAGTAGAGGTTAGTCTTCGTCTTCATCTTGATCTTCATCTTCATCTTGATCTTGATCTTGATCTTCATCTTCATCTTGATCTTCATCTTCATCTTCATCTTGATCTTGATCTTCGTCTTCGTCTTCGTCTTCGTCTTCGTCTTCGTCTTCGTCTTCGTCTTCGTCTTCGTCTTCGTCTTCGTCTTCGTCTTCGTCTTCGTCTTCGTCTTCATCTTCATCTTCATCGTCATTTTCTTCATCTTCATTGGGACCACACCAATGAATATACTTTATGTTTGACGGAGAAATGAGACCTTTAGCTTTCAAACGAGTGAAAGCCTGCCAATAAAGAAGAGCAATGAGAAGAGAACAAAAATGACAATGGTGCAATCCATGAATGAATTAACTGTTCAGAAGCCACACTGAAAATGAAACTTGCAATCACACCACATAATAATTAAAGAGACACTTTCAAGAGAAAGAAAGAAAGATATTCATACTCCAGGAATAAGTTTTGAGCAACTAATTAACAAAGCATCCACGACAAAGACCATCAACAAGTACACACTCCTTGTCTGTGACAAGGTAAGTTGGGACGGGTTCATAGTTTCTTGTGCAATATGCAAATATGGTATGATGATTTTCAATATAAGTCTAAGGTGACGTTTGGCTTGTGTAAAGAACTCACTATGGGTATGAGGTTGACAAATGGGTGGAAGAGATATGGGTACGATTATTCTAAAAGTGCCGTTTGGGTTATAAAAACCTGAGTTTAAATACTTCTGGAATTGTGTGGTTTTTCACCATCATCCTCACGTTAAGAAAAAACAGTAGAACAACTAAAAGAAAAAAGTAAGCCCACATGGAATTAACAAGTTGCGTCCCCTTTGTGCAAGAATCTGATTATGCTCTTTTTTTTTACAAGAAAGAAGAAACAAAACAAGCATTTAAATAAACAGAAACAATGAATCATTAATGTTTGTAGAGAAGGTGAGAAGAATTTTTTTTATTATTGATTTTGACTTTTGAGGATGAGATGTTGACCAAAACCTGGAACAAGAAACAAATAGCCTCCTAGCCAGTTTTTGTCAAACCCATGACCATCAACCAAACACTTGGTATGCCTTTGGTTCCTATTCCCACATTCCCATATCCACCAAACAAAAACAACCTAAGATTATCTATCTGTTTCTAGCTCCAAACAAACATACAAACATCCCATAAGTAAAGCTAATGATCAATTTTCTTACAATTTACATAAAAGACAAATGAAATATAAGAATGGAATTTTACCTTTCGACAGTAAGGCCCAATTGTAAGCTCTTTCACTTTACGAAGCTTTAGTATAAAACCTTTGAACATTTCTTCTTTATCTTCCCAAACTGTTGTCTCATTATACGCACCTTTATAATAATCTAACTTAGCTTCAACTACAGAAGACACATTTAACAGCAAAAGTTTCGACAACAACAAATCACCTGCGATTGTTAGTGACAAAACATACGGAGCATTGATTTCAACAATACCATCAAAATCTTCTATGGGAGAGAAGTATTCTGAGAACACCAATCTCTTAACACTCTTAGAAGTAATATCGAGACGCCTATAACCATAACAGAACACTAACTCCAATGTTTCCAACAAAGGACACCCGGATAAAATATTTTGAATCAAATCCTCATGCAAATCTACTCTCGAAATATACAAGCTCTTAAGTCGGCTCCAACTAATGGCACCGCTTGGATTAATCACACAACCTCCCAATCTCAAACGCGTAAAACATGAATTGGAAAAGAAGAAGTGATCCAACACAAACTCAGATTCAAAATCATTGTTCCTACTTGCTAAATATAAATCAAGATAATGAACGTTACAGCTAACAGCATAACGAATCCAGTTATTCACTTGTGAAGCAAACCTAATATCATAAGGGATACGTAGTTCGAATTTGTTGAGGTTCATATGGCGACATTGAGTTAAGGTTTTATCAACAAACGAAAATTTTGAACTCTCGTAAAATTTGAAAACGAGATTAGAAACATTTGGCCAAAGATGTTGCCATCGTTTGGAGAGGGTACCAGTTCTAATTGCTTCTTTTGTTAAAGGTAAACGAGAAATGATTTCAATAAGTAAGCAATCTTGTAAATCACTGATTCTATCTTCTTCTTCTTTATCCGTAGTTTCATTAAATCTGATTGTTTTTCTTGTAGGTTGATGTTCCACCATTTCCATGGCGGCTGCCTTATTTTTTGTAGTTTTCCCTCAGTTGAAACATATACCACACTTTACCATAGTAAATAATGGTTGCTTGCTGTCGATCAAGGAGAGTTGTGAGTGGCAGTTGGAAGGAATTGATGTGGATGGTGGCTTGCTGCTATGTAAAGATTTAACCCTACTTGTTTCTTAACACTGTAATTTCAAGCCCAGTAAATATCTTTTATATTAAAAGCCCATTAACCGAATAAAAATATACAATTGTAAATAGTGCAGTCTTTATGTAACTCAAGGGTGTTTCGGTTCAGTTATCGGGTTATTTTGGCTAGTTTGATTAAAAAAAATTTCTGGGGTAAAACCTAGAAAACTGAACCAAATAACCCAAAAGAGTTTTAGTGTTAACTTTTTTGTATATAATTATATAAAAAATATATATATTTATGTGAATTTGGTTTTCAGTTCATGGTGTCAAAGCCATATCCAAACTAAAAACTGAATATTTATTTCGGTTCAAGTCGGTTTTGGCTAATTCGGTTCGGTTACAAATTTGGTTCAGTTTTTTTCGGTTCAGTTCGTGTTTTGTGGGTGAAACCCGAATTCTGCACACCCTATATGCTAAAGTTATCCACAAGAACCTTAAATTAATTAATTAATTTAGATAAGTGATTGAGAGACCTAAAGATATGTCTAAATTCATGCCTAAACCTGTATGGTATTATCCTATTGGTTGCAGCAGAAAAACCCACTTTTACATAAACCAACATATCATGACACACATGTTTAGGCATGAATATAGTCACATATTTTACGTCTCTCAATCATTTTCCATTGATTTATCCACAAGTACCTTCTAACATATTCAGACCAACAGTACAAAATCCTTGATGCTACTTCTAACATTCTTTATAATAAATTCATTTGAAAAGGATATTCATTGGTGCACATTGTCCCCTTATTTGCACTTATACATGTTCGAGTTCGGCTTAATGAAACCGGCATGCACATAAAAAATATAGATACAAGCGTTCTTTTATAATAAAGATTACACAAATATTTGATGATACTTTGTCAACATGGCGACTCTATATAACCATATACACCAACCCACTAAACTTCTTCTGCTTGTATCAAACACACCGAACGCTAACCAGTTCAGCACTGTACATCTAAACCACCCAATTCGGCACTAAACAAGCAGTCCTTACCCACTTTTTAAGCTATATTATATTACATTTAGCTTTAAATCTCTGTCAATACTCACTACCATTTTTCGATAACTAAACACTGACACCAAGGAAGAATCATTGGTGCTCATATTGACCCATTTAACTATATGTACTTTCATAGATACAGACGAGTGCAAGAGATATAAAAGAGTGAAACAATAAAGTAGATGGGGAACAAGTAACAGGTATAGTTTAAAAACAATTAATGAAGCTGCTGCCTGATGGTGAGAGTTAAACCAATCAAAAGACTAACATATAATGTAAAATGTTAATCACCTCATACTCTCATGTCATTCTTTTGGAATCCATGCGGCCAAGCACAGAAAATAACATAAAACATCAACTCTGAAACAACTCTTATAATTTGGAATGCACTATGTCTATCCCAAATGAGAGAGAACCTTCCAAAATAGAAAGTACTAATGAGTAACTTGCAAACACATTGCTTAAGAACAAAAGAGATGCCCATGAGGATGAAAGAAAGACAATCATACTCCATGGATGAATTTTAAGCATGCCATTAAGAAGGCATCTACAACAAAGACTAACAAGAACCAGTTTCTTGTGTGACACTCTGTGACAAGAATGCCAAAGTGGATTCATAGTTTCTACTGCAATATTTATAAATGGTTTCATAATCTTAACAATAATTAGAATACAGTAAAGTGATATTGGCAACTGATTATTTAGAATTAGATGCTGAGTTTTGGGTAGATGATCTTAATACAAATGTAAAACAACATGTGGCATGTTTTGGTAAGAAAAAAAATTATTTTAGATTAGTCTTACGATTATCTATGCAAAACTCAACATCTAATTCTAAGTCACAAAATTGCAATAATCACTTTAAAAAGACATAAGCACCCAGATTCCATATATGCCACTTCATCTATGTCAACAATGGGTTGGATGGTGTCATACCCAGTTGGTGCCAATGTTGAGTCGTGGAGACCTCAGACAGGTTTAATGGTGAGCGTCTGATGGAGGTGAAAATGTTAACGTCAAGATAATGTATATTATCCAATTGCAAAATCTTATAGGAAAATAACAGACACGGAGTAATAAAAGATTAAATCAAACTTTGACTAGAGATAAGTGGTTTTTTTATTGTAAAATTTGGTGACTTTAAATTGAAGTGATAAGAAGGATGTGAACGGACTGCATAGCAGTTTTTGTGAAAGAGCCAAAGAGGGAAAGAAATTAAGGACAGGAAGGTAAAATGGAGGATTTGGAATGGCAAAGTATGATGAGTCAAGACTTTGAACAGTTCAGAACCACAACAATCATTTAGAGGCTCCTTCTAGTTGTACCAAACACACACACTGAACATTGACCGGTTCAGCACCACTTCTGAACCAGCCCATTCTGCAGCAAACAAACAGTCCCTAACTGCAAATCCTACCCACATTTTAAGCTGCATTCTTTCACATTTCATTTTTTTCAGAAGCACAAAAAAATAATAATAATTACAGCAAATTACTACATTCAGCTCTAAACAAAGACCAACAGTAAAGGAGGTATGTCTACACTATAGTACTATACACATGTCCAAGTTTCATAGCAACCATAAGGATTTGTGGTGCTAATTTTGACCCAATGTAAAGTGTTAATTGATCATCTCAAACTCATGTAGCATTCTATTGAAATGCATTCACAGAAGAAAACTTGAAGCATCAAATCTAAAACAACTCTTATCATTTGAAAAGCAGTAACCAGGTTTAATGTGACAATTTAATGTACGTATAAGAAATATCGAGATACATCTAAGATGGTCTACGGAAACTAACGCATCAGATTCTATTTCTTTAAGTTGCAAAAACCCCTCTGAAATCAAACAAGTACACTTCCAAAGTACTAGTAAAGCAAATGAAACAATAACAAAAGTAGCCAACAAAAAATGTAGAATTTTACCTTAGAAGAGAAAATCCCAAGTTTTAGCTCCTTGACATGTCGAAGGCTTCGTATAAGTCCTTTAAGGAATTCTTCTTCCTCGTCTTTAGGAGTCGTCATAAAAACACCATCTTTGGTATAATCTAAGTTAGCTTCAACTAACAAAGACACATTTAGCAACACAACCTTCGACAACAACAAACTTCTTTGAATAGTTAACGACAAAATACCCGGAGCATTGATTTCAGTAACATCTACAATCTCATCTCCCAGATTACAAAATCCACATAACACTAAATTCTTAACACTCTTGGAAGCAATATCAATCCGCCTAAAACCATAACAATCCCTTAACTCCAATGTTTCCAATACAGGACTCCTGGATAATATATTCTGAACCAACCNAAAAAAAAAAAAACAAACAAACATTTTGAACCTCTGTAGTCCATAAAGACAACTCAAAGGTGTTCAACATTACGCTTCACAGCGTACCGAATCAAGTTATTGACTTGAGACTCAAATGTAATACCGTAGCTGGTATTGCTTTGAAGCTCGGCCAATAACTATCTTCTATAACCAAATACAAATACCTATAGATACTTTTCATATGTGTACGCAATTGTCAGCAATGTTAAACAAGAGGTACACTTCAAACACTTTATGAGACTGCTAGTGAGTGTGAACAGCTTAAAAGACAACACATAAAGCAAAATGTAACTTAACTATCCCATACTCTCAACATTATACAGTTTATCATCTTGAAAACAGTAAACATGTCTAGCTAAAACATGATTAATAATTACTAATGATCAATTAACCCAAACACTGTTGGGAATGTGGTCAAGCAACAACACCTCTAAAACTTTGCTTTCAACTGAATCACAATCAAACCAATCATCAAGCTCCATCAAACTGCGAAAAGGGTATGAAGGTAATGTAACATACAGAACCTTCAAGTTTGACGGATAAAATGAGCATAGGTTAGTCTAAGTTTTCGTCTTCATCTTCTTCATCCTGATCTTGATCTTGATCTTCTTCATCTCCATATTCATCTTCGTCATCTCCATATTCATCATCTTCATCTTCATCTTCTTCATTAGGACCACACCAATAAAGATACTTTATATTTGATGGAAAAATGACACCTTTAGCTTTCAAACGAATGAAAACCTACCAATAAAAAAGAGCAATGAGAAGAGAACAAAAATGAGAATGGTGCAATCCATGTATGAATTAGTTGTTTAGAAGGCGCAATGAAAATAAAACTTGCAATCACAACCCAGAATAATTAAAGACACTTTCAAGAGGAAGAAAGAAAGACATTCATAGTCCAGGAATTAGTTCTGAGCAGCTAATTAAGAAAGCATCCACGACAAAGACCATCAACAAGTAAGTACACACTGATTGTCTGTGACAAGGTATGTTGGGAGGGGTCATAGTTTCTTGTGCAATATACAAATATGGTATGATGATTTTCAATATAAGTCTAAGGTGTTGTTTGGCTTGTGTAAAGAATTCACTACGTGTATGATTATTCTAAAANCTCACAACTAAACATATTTACCCGTATGATAACACCATCCTATTATAGTGCCCAACATTGTGACAAGAAAGAAGAAACAAAAAAACAACATTTATACCGTATGTGCGGATATATTGAAACTTACACTACTGAATCATGAAAATATCTTTAATAAAA
This sequence comes from Artemisia annua, assembly GCA_014162995.1. Classification (NCBI taxonomy): domain Eukaryota; kingdom Viridiplantae; phylum Streptophyta; class Magnoliopsida; order Asterales; family Asteraceae; genus Artemisia; species Artemisia annua. Next base: position 264,251 of record LBNU01010173.1, read on the forward strand.
CATAAACCTATGACATCATTAAAGTTTTTATAGGTGAAAAGCCCAGAAAATCGAAATTATTGATTTTGACTTTTGAGGATGATATGTTGACCAAAACCTGGAACAGTTTCTAAAGAAACACAGCCTCCTTGCCAGGTTTTGTCAAAACCACGACCATCGACCAAACACTTTTTTTTTTTTTGGTAACCATGATTTCCGACCTTTTGGCCGACTAATCCACGGGGTTTGAACCCACCGCCACACAGACTCAAACCAGGTAAAGCCCTCCCTTTTCAGGAGGTTGGCGTGGCAACTTAAGGTTGTTTGCACCTAGCAGGAATTGAACTTGAGACCTCACAGATTTTAGAGTGATAGTCACAAGTCCTTTTGCCACTAGGCCACCCTTAAGTGGTTATCGACCAAACACTTGGTATGCCTTTGGTTCCTATTCCCACATTCCCATATCCACTAAACAAACATAACCTAAAATTATCTATCTATTCCTAGCTCCAAACAAACATACGAACATCCCATAAGTAAAGCTAATGATCAATATTTCTTCCAATTTACAAATACAAATAACATGACAAATGAAATACAAGAATGGAATCTTACCGTTTGGCAGTGACACCCAATTGTAAGCTCTTTCACGTTACACAGCTTTAGTATAAAACCTTTAAACATTTCATCTTTCGCTTCCCTACGTGTTGTCTCATGATGCCCACCTTTCTCATAATTTAACTCAGCTTCAACTAAAGAAGACACATTTAACAACAAAAGTTTCCACAACAACAAATAACCTGTTATTGTCAGTGACAAAACATAAGGAGCATTGATTTCAACAATATCATCAAGATCATCTCTGGGAGACATGTATCCTGTGAACACCAATCTCTTAACACTCTTGGAAGTAATATCAAGCCGCCTATAACCATAGCACCGGGCTAAGCCCAATGTTTCCAACAAAGGACATCCGGATAAAATATTTTGAATCAAATCCTCATCCAAATCCCCTTTGGAAATATACAAGCTCTTAAGTCGACTCCAACTAACGTCACCGGTGGGATTAAACACACACCCCCTAATTTCAATGAGTAAAACATGAATTGGAAAAAAAGAACTGATCCAACACAAACTCATATCAAAATCAGAGTTCATATTGTCTAACCATAAATTAAGATATTGAACGTTACAGCTAATAGCATAACGAACCCAGTTATTCACTTGTGACTCAAAGCTAATATCATAAGGGATACGTAGTTCTAATTTGTTGAGGTTCAAAATGCGACATTGAGTTAAGGTTTTATCAACAATCGAAACGTATTCAGAGAGGCGTTGATATGTACATTTAGTTGAGGTATAGGTTTCAATGTCCCATGAACTCTTATGAAATTCGAAAATTAGATTAGAAACATAAAGCCAAAGATGTTGCCATCGTTTGGAGAGTGTACCTGTTCTGATAGCTTCTTTTGTGGTGGGTAATCGAGAGATGATTTCAATAAGTAAACAATGTGGTAACAAGCTGATATAATCTTCTTCTTCATTAAATCTGATAGTTTTTCTTGCAGATTGTTCTTGTTCCACCATTTCCATGATTGAAACACTTTAACCTTTTTACAGTGTTTATTTTAAGCACCAAATACCCTTTAGATGTTTATTTTCTTTCATCAAAACAATGAACCATGTTCATCTTTTTCTAGTCGGATCTAAGAGAGAGTCATAAAAGATCTTGAGTTTTGAGACTTATGTGGTTGTGAACTTGTGATGGGGAAAGAAGGTGTTCATTGGTTAGGTTCGGTTATGTGTTAATCGGTTTATTCGGTTCGGGTTGTTCGGTTAATTTTTTTTAGGTCATAATCGAAAACTGAATCGAACCAAAAATATCTATGACCGAACCGAGAACCGAACTGAACTAAAATCGAAAACCGAATTTTGTACTTGAATTACACTATTTATATATATGTTTAAATTTAATTATATATATTTTTGACAAAAAAATATATATATATATATATATTTCAAGCATAAAAAGTATTTTTAATATTAGTATAAAATTTTAATAGACATTTTTTATATATAAAATAATATAAATATATAAAAAAATATACATATTTATATAAATTTGGTTTTTGGTTCAGATAGCCAAACCCATATCCAAACCGAAAACCAGATTTTTAATTCGGTTCGGTTCGATTTTGACAAATTCGGTTCGGTTATAAATTCGATTCGGTTTCCAATTTATTCGGTTTATTACCCGAACCATGAACACCCCTAGTTTCAATGTGAAAGTCAATATGAAGCTTTATAAATTACCAAAAAGCTAAAAAATTCAATCTTATCCACGATTATATGGACACTAAAATCTTTTTCCCCGTTTTAAAAATTTCCATATAATAGATCAAGGAGTAAACTCCAAAATACATCCCTGTGGTTTACCCAATTTCGCACCATACATCCCTCTCGAAAAAGTTGCAACAAATACATCCCTCCGTTAGTAAAAGTGAACCAATGTACATCCACGAGGACGAACGATGCAAATTTTGTATCGTTAACTTGGACACGTGGCAGTTAAGTAAGGGTATATCTGTCATTTTATGTTTCCCTATCTACTTCACAACTCTTTTTCTCATACCTTTAACCCAAATCATAAACACAAATCAAAAACTCAAATCACAAAAACACAAAACCCACTGTCTTAAAATTGAAATTTTTTACATAAGGAATTTAACTGTTACTCACCTCCATCTTCTTCCATATCTCCATCTTAAAAAAACACTTCAAAACCAAATATACTAATTTAATAAACTACCCTTATAATCTATCTGTTTTAATTCAAAACTAACAATGGACTATGGACTATAGTTGACTCACAAGATCTAACTAACATTTTTTTTCTTTATTTTTTGAATAACTTCAAGGTCAACGTTGAACCACAAAAAATACAGGCCATCGTTTGGAGGGTTTGTGGATGTCAAATTAACTGACAAGATTTCTCTTAGGAGTTTAATTGATCAATCAGTTGTCGAAGCTCATATGAATTAAACCCCATTTTTCTAACAGCAAGCTTAAATTACTGTACAACTTAAATTCCCATTTTTCTAACAACATCAAATTAAACATTCAAACAAAAAATTACCAAAAAGCTAATAAATTACCAAAAGCTAAAAAGCTAAAAAATTCAATCTTATCCACGATTATATGGACACTAAAATCTTTTTCCCCGTTTTAAAAATTTCCATATAATAGATCAAGTTTTGATTTTTTTACCTTTTCATCCAACATAAGAAACATACTTTTTTTTTTTTTTGATAACCATGGTTTCCGACCTTTTTGATCAACTAATCCACGAGACTTGAACCCACCGCCACACATACTCAAACCAGGTGAAGCCCTCCCATTTCAGGAGGTTGGCGTGACCACTTAAAGTTGTTTGCACATAAGAGGCATACTTGATGACCCACATTCTCCTAATTCATTTATCGTGTTACATAAATCTTCTCATATATAGTTATAAAAATAGAAATAGAAATGAATATGTTTTTGGTATTTGTCTTTTTCTAACAAGTTATATTTGGGTCCGACTTTTTTTCTTTCCTACAATTAATAATTTAATATGACTCCTAAATCCCTGTTTCGATAAAAAAAAGGAAAGAAAGAGGTATCTTAAAAGTTTTTGTATTTGTATTCGACTAACACATCGACATAGAAAGGGAGAAAACAATGGTTGGTAGTGGTAAAAGATTTGGCATATTTTATTTAGTGTAAGGTTGAACATAATAATTTTTTTACATAAATTCAACACTTAAGATTGAGAGTTAAATATTCACGTATGTAGTAGGGATAAGGATGCTCATTGGCCGGATCAAGTAGACGAAAGTGGCAAAATAGATGGGTCGGGTCGGGTTTGAGTCACGGGTCTAGTGGGTTTGGGTCTAGACAGGTCCGGGTCTAGATGGGTTTTAGTCTGGTCGATAAGAATTGTATTTATTTATTTATTTTATTTATTTATTTTTTTAGTAAATAATGAAAAATATGGAAAAAAAAATGTATAATTTTTTTTGACCTGCTAAAGTTAAGTAATTATTATATAATTAACCTTTTATCTCCTGCTATATATTTACCCAACAAGAAACATGTTTAACTAATGGGCCGTAAATTGCCATAGGGAAAAAAAATGATATTATTCTAAGATTAAAAAGGTTAAAGATATTAATTTATTAATATATATTAGACAACAAAAAGTAATGAATTTATCTATACTACATATAATAGAGGAAGCACTCTCTCTCCAAAGATTTTAGATTTACAAAAAATGATTTACAACACTTTAAAGCAACCAATTTTCATAATTACAACAACCAAAGCATGGTGTACAACAAAAAATAGCATGGAATGAAATTCAGACCAAAATTCTATGAATTCTACATTAATGCTATTAAAAGCACCACTACACCCAAAAGTACAACCATTTAAGTACAATGTACAACCCTCCATTATAACCCTTCCATAAAACATGAAAATCAGCCGAATGGTTATCTTAGAATGCACATGACAAACATTTTCTTTCGGGCCCATAAGGCTTTCAATAAGGAACAATTAACATTTCTAGAGCCGCCTATAACCATAGCACCGGGCTAAGCCCAATGTTTCCAACAAAGGACATCCGGATAAAATATTTTGAATCAAATCCTCATCCAAATCCCCTTTGGAAATATACAAGCTCTTAAGTCGACTCCAACTAACGTCACCGGTGGGATTAAACACACACCCCCTAATTTCAATGAGTAAAACATGAATTGGAAAAAAAGAACTGATCCAACACAAACTCAGATTCAAAATCATAGTTCATATTGTCTAACCATAAATTAAAATATTGAACGTTACAGCTAATAGCATAACGAACCCAGTTATTCACTTGTGACTCAAAGCTAATATCATAAGGGATACGTAGTTCTAATTTGTTGAGGTTCAAAATGCGACATTGAGTTAAGGTTTTATCAACAATCGAAACGTATTCAGAGAGGCGTTGATATGTACATTTAGTTGAGGTATAGGTTTCAATGTCCCATGAACTCTTATGAAATTCGAAAATTAGATTAGAAACATAAAGCCAAAGATGTTGCCATCGTTTGGAGAGTGTACCTGTTCTGATAGCTTCTTTTGTGGTGGGTAATCGAGAGATGATTTCAATAAGTAAACAATG